>PVJA010001513.1:37500-82500 GCA_004027025.1 Myocastor coypus | reverse complement strand
TGACAAGTCATTTCTAAGTACACATTGCATCTACATCTTTTTTTTTTCGCCCTGCAATTTAATTTTGGTGCATAATACAGTGCAGATTAAATTTAGAAGCTTCATCAAATCTCAGTAACTTTAAGTAATATTCTTTATGTCAGTACTTCCAAGGGGTTCCACAAGAACTGACATTTGTAAAGCTGCAGATTCACTGAAGGAATTTTTATGTAGTCCTTACTAGGACTCAGTACAGTTTCGGTCGGCTATAGAATCTGCACTGTGGTTCTTGATTCAGGTACTGTCTACTACAGGCAATGGGTGACAGCAGGAAGAAAAGTTAAGCTGCTCCTGTTCAGCCCATACATTGTCTTTTAAAGCAAATCTTTACATTTTGACAGAACACAAGTCAGTGGCCTGTTCTTCCTTCCCTCTGCTCCTTGAGGACGATGTCCATTATAAGAACTGCTACATAACAGGGGGATTTGTGCCCAGGCCAACTACAGTTAAAGTGTGTCAGCACCCAACATCACCCGAAGAGCTGCTTCCTTCCCCCACAATGTCCTCTGCTTACTTCCACATGAGCACAGTAAAAAGGATCTGAATTCTTGGTGTGCCACGAGGACCCAGTATTCTCTGCCACCCAGAAATGACTATGTTGCACTGAAGTTCTGAGGGTGCTTTCTGAGAGCTACTGTTTCACCTAGTGAATTCTTAAGCTGGAAAGAGAATTCTGGAAAAGCTACACGAGTTGTAGCTAAGTGTGAGGATACTGGACAACTGTACTATCTGCATCATGGCCAAAGGCTGGTTACCCCTTGTAGCCCCATGTGTGCCTGGGGTAAAGGGCTCTGTGCTACATAAGGAGTGCAGAAAGGACTCTGGGTGCTAATAAAAGCCTCCGTTCAGGTCTCATGGAATCTTACACTTGAGAGCTTTCCAAACAATATTTTTTTAAAACCAAAATTAACTCCTAAAGTACATAAGGAGAAAATGATCTATACTGTTAAGCAATCCTAGTTAGGTTTTTCGGTAAATGTAAGTACTTTATTGCCTTTTGGGCACGCATTCATGATCTTCATGTAAGGGGGAAAACATTAAATCCAAGAATTACAAAATATTTCCATATTCCTGAGTCTGAAGGATCTTGGGAGGGATTGATACAGGGTGGAAACAAATTTATCCACTGGTATTTCATTCCCTTCTCCAATATTAAATTTTATGTGGGAAATCTAGAAATTTAAAAGCTTCACATTTTTGTGTAATAAAAAAGAAATACAATATCCTGTTGCTATTCACAGTTACACCTTGTGCAGGAAAGAAAACCATTCTCCTTAGCTATTCTTTGAAATACGACCTACGACGTCATTTAATTTTTGAAAACCCTAAGGTCATGTAACACACTTTCTCTGTCATTTATAAGTACATTAACTCAGTGGCCACACGACAGTGAAATTATGATAATAGGCTGCTAAAATGGGTCAGGCAGGCACTGTGTTTCTCCTTTGCTTCAAACAACTGTTAGGACACAGCCCAAATCAAACACGACAGCAGAAAAGCACCAAGTTTACTTTTCCTGGAGTGTCTCTCCCTGGAGTCCACAACAGGACAAGTCAAGGGTCCTACCTCAGTGGTAAACCATGAGAAAATAGCACCTCCAAAAACAAATCCTGCTTCTAAGGAATGCTGCTTTGAAATCATGAATACAGAGTTAAGGGGGAAAGATAAGGTCAAAGGCTGCTTCTTTCTAAAGCATTTTCTACTGTAGCCTAAGATTTAAATAAATGAGATCATATTCTGCATAAATTGCTCTATTTGGTTAAAATATTTTGAAACAGAACACATTTAATATATGCATCTAAGCAAAAGAAAAATGCTTCTTTCAATAACACTTCTTGTATGATAAGCTTTTCTGGAAAGATCAGTGGGAACAGGAAGAAGTTTATTTTACTGGGCATGGTACAGCTTGGACCGAAGTGCAACTGAGCAAAAGATGCCTGAAGAGTTCATAACTGCAAAATTATCTGCTCTCTGAATTTTAAAAAGCAGAAACAAAACACGCAACACTTGAGGTTAAAGCTTAAGAATGAAACTTCATAAGTGATATTTAAGTGTATGCATGCTGACAGGCTGGTCTTGATTTATTTCTGTACAGTTCCCTGCCCTAGAAACACTGCTGGCCTTGAATCTGCAGCAGGTATTGTGGGTCTAATCAGCCTTCGCGAGACCCTGCCAAAGAGCCCACCTCACAGTGCAGGCAGTCACCTTGATCTCCAAATAATTTGCTAACTACCTATGAATCAGAGTGCAATTCCTTTCAAATAGCCCTTTCTCTTTCTTCTCCTTTTTCTCAACACTAAGAAAAAAAATCTGTCAGTATAATAGTTCCTAGGAGAACTCGAAGCATGAGGTTGATGAACACAAAGGCTCAGAAACACCATCCGCATGCAAAAGTTAACTGAACGGCAGAGATAATTGCTAAGATAATTATTTTGATAGAAGCCAGCTGAAGGATTCAGCACTGTGCTTTACTATTCCTGTTAAGGGTAAACTATCCATTTCAAATACTTGCTATTTGCATACATATTTACCGGAGGATATTTTGTGTTCAATTTCTTTTTGGGAAAGAATCATAATAAAACCCAGGGACTTGAAGAGGATAGCCATCTAGGCAAATTTTTAACCCATCTTTCTAAGGATTGTACAACTCTGTAAATGCGGGGCTTTGTATGATCTTGTGAAGCAGCATCGCAAGTCTATGAGACAGCACGGCACTTCATAGCAAGAGAAGCAAACAAAGGAGATTCTGGACTATTCTACGGTCAGTATCAGCAGCTCTGCTCCCTGAAACTCATAGAGCTGACTGACAACGGAATTTAACGTAGTATAACTACAGTAGCCTTGAGCAAAGATACAATTACAGCTGAAAAGCATCTTAGAGCCCTGACTATTGCTAGCGTCATGGCATAAATCAACAATTGCTTCTTCCCTTTTCTTCTACAGCTTGCTCGCCTCCAAATTCAAAGCAGATTCTTCTAGAATCAAAAACTTGATAAAAGGTCATTTTGTTTTCCTCAATACCATAAAAATTAGCAAGCTAGATCTGACATACATATGTAAATCAGTTCAGAAACACTGATTTTTTTCTTCACACTGAACTGTTGTATCTGTAGAAAATGTTGATATACCAAGACTAACAAAAAACACAATCACTATAGTTTAATTGCCAAAATGGAAATACAAAACATAGACATACTGGATATAGGTATTATCTCTTGGCACCATAACTAAAGCAAGCCATTTCCTTAACTGATAAATACATATTCAAATTTAACTGTGCTAAGAGCTTAAGATGCTCACATTTGCTTGCAAGAACAGGGACTTACAAAATATACTACATGGTGTCAGAGGATACACTGGTTATTGGTCATAGTAACTTACATTGATATTTAACTAAACAGGAAAAGGTGTCCCATGCCAAGAGACTGAGGAATACCGAAGACAAGAGTGCGGTATAAACACATGCGCGGCTCTCCGTTGCCTTCAAAGAGGCAGCATACTCAGAGAAATGCTGAATCTGACTGGCCACAGACATAATGTTAGGTTGGAAGGTTATACTGCTGAAAAATTATTTCATGCTTTTATGTTTTGTTTTGTTTTAAAGAGGATTAGAAGTAACTCAGTAACACATTTAATCAAACATCCAATGAACCAGCATCCTAAATCAGATGATACTTCAAGTATGCAGAGAATGATGTCAGAGACAAAGAGGGGTAACAAGAGTCCTGGCCACCGAGCCAAACTCAAGACTCTTTATCTTCATTGAGGATACACCCTGTGCAGACACCTTGGGCAAGGTCCATGGCCTACCTGAGCCCCCACTTCTTTTCACTAGGAAGGGCAGCCTCAGAGCAGATAAACTCAAGACACATTTCAGCCTATAAGTGTCCTTCAGCCTGTAGTAACAGCCAGCAGCTTGGGGCCAGACACAGAGGGCATCCGGCATGCCGTGGACAAAGCAGTGCTCCGCAGCACTCACAGCACAGACCAGCAGGAACGCGTGTCTCAGAGGAGTGTCCAGCCTCTCAGGAAGAAAAGGTGTGAAGGGCAGCTGAGGGCCAGCTAAAGAGCTATCCTGGGGGTGGCAATGTGGATGACAGGAGACAGAGAACACTAATGATGCTGAGAGAACCCACACCTTGAGAGACTGTGGCTTTCAGACAAAGAGGAGCGCGACACTTCCTGAAAATGATGATGACATCCACCTTTATTCATCATACCAGGGCCAACCTTAAGCCAGAAGAGATGCTGCACGTGAACACATCTTAAAGAGAGGGAATACTGTCTGCTCAGTCTGAAAAGCAGCAGCCAGATGGTCCTGGCCCAGGGGCGGACTGTCAGCGTGCTTACATCATACGCCTAGGCATTACAGGCCCTCGCTTCTATACGGCCTGTTCCCTGCTTGGCACACACTCAACAAATGTTTGCTGAATGCATAAGAAAAAAATACAACTGTCTTGCACGTGACTTTATATCACCCAGTATGGCACTCAGATGTCACCTGGCCAAGTCTGCTGTATGGCTTTGTTACAGCTCTCTAAAAGGAAGAGCCCCTTCTTGGAGGTTGTAGCAGTGAGTCTTTGGAGAAACCTGTGAAAGCCTGATGAATTCCTTCTGCATGTGCTAGCACCCAGCAGCCTCATCCTGCACGCCATGCATGCCAGGCACAGCCCCTGCACTGGCTGCCCTCTGGGTTCTTTCCACACTGTACCAGATCACTGGTATGTGGTTCACAGGACAACCCTAAGGTTTCCAGTACAGAAATGAACATGCACCCTCACCAGTCTCAAATCCTACTTGGCTTACAATCCCCAGAGCAGGTCCCGTCTCTGCTAGCTCCCATGCCATTCCCCTCCCAGGAGTGCGCCGTGACTTAGCAGTCGCATTTAAGAACTGAAGGTATCACACAACTATGAAATGAGAAATTATGTTTTCAGCGAGGATAGAAAGAACTAGAAGCCCTGAAGAAAGGTAAGCCAGGACTAACAGTGTGCATAAAAACTGCAGAAGGCTCATGTAAGTCTCACAAGCAGCCTCCATGAGAAGTCCCAGGGCTTTGTCACTGCTGTAGGTCTTGCCTCTGTAACCTTATGGAAGCAGGCACAGGGGTTAGGCTAGGTAGTGGCTGACAAGTCTGGCAGCTTGCTTACAGAAGTACTTTTGTGCAGAGAGGACAACTGTCTTTTAAAAGAGTCACCCTGGGGAGCCTTGAATGTGTCACAGTGGTGGCCCCACTACCCAGACTACTTGGGGCCCCTCTCTTTTAGCAGAATTAGTTGCCAGTCTCTAAAAAGATTTCTGACTTACAGCTACACTATGTGCCACCCTTCTCTCCCTCAACTCTCCCTCGTCCTCCTTCCGTGGCCATGGAACAGGCACTGAGGTGTTTTACTCAGCCTCTTCCTTTCTCAGTACACTGCACAACTGTGCCACTGTGCCTCCTGGGCATCAGATGTGGCCAATGAAAAGAGAATGGAAATAAAACCATATAACTTCCTGGAGCCTTTAGGAGGCTGTGTGTGCAAGCCACTGTGACTTTCACCCAGCTGCAGCAACAGGCAAGGTTTCAGGTGGTGTAAGCACGTTCACCTGGTCCCTGAGTGAGGAAAGTGTGCAGCACACAGGGAGACGGGTTTGCTGTAAGAGTGGCAAAGCAAGCTGTCGCAAGAAGCCAGAGGCTTAGGAGCAGCTCCTACGGCAGCCCAATCTGATACAGGCCTCAAATCAGGTGGTGACTTAGCCACTTTGGGTCTCTGATGAAGGAGGCTCTAAAGGGAGGTCCCAGAGAAAAGGAAAACTCCTGATCCAGTTTAGGAAGGGCAGCCAGGAAAAAGGACTCCCGCTTGTGCCTCATTTCAGGGATTCCATCCAGTTTTTAACTTCAAAGATGCTGTGAAGACAGCACCAATAAAGCAGAGCTGGCTCCTTCTATCACCTGCCTGTGGGTCCCTTAACCTGGAAAGCAAAGCTTTCCCTGGGCACCTCACATGTCATGGCTATAAGCTTGGGTATAAGCACTCAATGATGGTTACTGTTTCAAATAAATGCCAAGTAGAGGAAACCCTGTCACACACCATGGAGGCACAGAGCAGCCACTTGTGTCTCCCTATCTCAGGTAGGCATACAAGCTCCATTCAGAAGACCAAGGTAAGAGAAAATGTAAGGAAAAGGAGACTTTGTCCTCACATAGGGACTCAGATAATCTCTTGAGTTCAGCCCGAAACCACTGTGTGAGCTTCAACTTCTTAGCCTCCAAGTTCCTTGAGCAAAAGGAGCAAGACAAAGACCCAGCTTTTGTCTTCACAGGAATTAAAGGAGAGATGTGAAAAGAACACCCTCAGCCTGCCCACCCGAGAAAAAATGATCATAGCACCACCTCGGAGATGGGCCAAATTCTAGAGAAATGCAAAGGTGTGACAGATTTCTAGCTTGTCTATAAAGATACAAATAAATATCTACTGCTGAAATGAATTTGTACCTTAGCAGTCAAAGGCCAAGAGAATATGAGAAGCAGCAGGCTAGTAAGTGCGCTGGACACATAAAGGACCCCTCAGGCTCCGCCTGCCTCATTCATCCTATCATTCTTTCATTTATGTGTAGGACTTGGCCTAGGAAGACAGTGCTGGAATCAAGGGATGGATGGCCACCACCAAGGCACACAGATGACAGGAGAGCTGAGTGGCTTTAGCCCAGGGACTGTTCAGAGAACAAGGCGTCTCACATGCTCAACAACAGAAAACTGGCAGAGCCTTTGAAGAATTATTTTGCAATTAAAGGTACACATATTCTTTGATCCCATGATAATTACTGGGGACACACACTTGGAAATAAATGCGTCCAAATATATCTAAGACTATGGCTGCACTATCACACCTGCAGTAGACTGGGCACCCCCAGCAAGGCCCTGCTAGAAAGTGAGGAAAGTGAACCAGTTTATGTATGTATTTCTGTGAGCCCCAAGAAGGGTAGGAACCGTCAGCTGTTGTGTGCATATGTGTGTGTTACTAGAGATTGAATCCAGGCCTTCATATTGATCAACACTCCCAGCCCTCCACTCCTTTTTATTTTTGATACAGGATCTTGTTAAGTTACACAGACAAGGTCAAACTTGTGATCCTCCTGCCTCAGCCTCCCAGAGTACTGGGATTGCCAGCTATCAAGCAGCTTTTATTGGTCATATTAAGGGGAAGCAAGAAAGAAAGAGGAAAAAGTGACTTGTTAAACCTTTTTGATTTTAAAATATCGATTCTTTTTTCACACAATTTTTATTAGTCATCTTTCTCACTGCTGGAACAAAATACTTGACACCCACAATTCAAAGAAGGAGAAGCTGATCTGGCTCACAGCTGCCAGTGTTCTAGTCCAGGGCTGGCTGGCTCCACGGCAGACATTGAGAGCAGAGGGTGAAGCAGCAGAAAGCCACTCAACTGGTGGAACCAGGAAGTAGAGAGGAAGAAAGAGAACCAGAGCAGCCAGGAGCTGACTGCAGTCCCCAGGTGATACCGCCGTCAAGTCTGCCTTATAACTACAGGCATCTTCAAGCCAATCAAATTGGAAATCAAGATTAACCATCATTACAACATTGCATTGTTGTTTAAAATAGGTATATATTGTTCTATAAAACAATAAATTGGAGCCGGGCATGGTGGCATACGCCTATAATCCCAGCACTTGGGAGGCTGAGGCAGGAGGATTGGTGCAAGTTCGAGAGCAGCCTGGGCTACAAAAGTGAGTTCAAGGCCAGCCTGAAATGCATAGCGAGACACTGTCTCAAAAAGACCAAAAAATAAATAAATGAAATTGGGAACATGTGAGCTAATCATAGCAAATGCTAACATCGCTGTCACCATCACTGCCATCATTCTTGTCATCTCCAAGGGTCTGGGCACGTCCTCACAACGAGTCTGGGTGGGAGGACATGTGAGGCAGACACCTCAGGACAGTGTTTCTTTTTTCTTTTCTTTTTTCTTTCTTTCTTTTTTGTCTTTTTGAGACAGGGTTTCATTATATAGTTCAGGCTGGCCTTGAGCTCATTTTTGTAGTCCAGGCTGGTCTCAAACTTGCACTGATCTTCCTGCCTCAGCCTCCCAAGTGCTGGGATTACAGGCGTGTGCCACCAGGCCCAGCCCATGGACAGTGTTTCTTAAGATAGTTTCATGTATAGTAACTGGGTTTCACATATAGTGACACATAGATAAAAAATACAAAGAATGTGTTTGTTACGAGAAATCATTGCTGAGGAAGGGGGCTTCCCTTTGTCCAAAGGAAGTATTCTGTATTATTCCTAATGAGCATATTAAAGCTAAATACCTGGTATTTATGAACAAATAATTCATTTACAAAAAACATTAGCTAATGCACACACATGCACCCCCAGAGTTCTTACTTAATCTGTAGGATAAACACAGGTCAAAATTATGTGCACCTAAGATGCCAGTGCATGTGGCCCACAAGACAGCAGTTCTCATCTACTTCAGACATGATTTCAATAGAAAATAGAACTCATGTGTTTACATGTCCTGGCAAAACCTCTGTGTGATCACAGAGGAGCACCAAGGAAGCGTCACAGTGCAGCAGACCACAACAAGGTGTGCAAGAAAGAATTGACATTTTAAAATCAAAAAGGTTGAACAGTTACTTTTTCCTCTTTCTCTCTTCCTTCCCTTCAATATGACCAATAAAAGCTGCTTGATAGCTGGCAAGCCCAGTACTCTGGGAGGCTGAGGCAGGAGGATCACAAGTTTGAACCTTATCTGGGTAACTCAGCAAATGCAGAAGTACTGAGTCATGACCAAGCAAAAATGAGTCACTTCCAGGCCAGGGAGATAGCTCAGTAGACTAAGCACTTGCCTGGCAAGCACAGGGTCCTGAGTTCAATCCCCAGTACCACACACACACACAAAAAAAAAAAAAAAAACAGTGAGTCACTTCCAAGACAAGAGAGGCTTTTGCTGCCCCAGCCACCTCACAAACAACACTCAGAAGGCTGTGAAGTCCTCTCCCCCGCTTCTCATTGGGGTCCTGTGCATGCCAACTCTTTAGATTTCCCTTATCACCACAGCACTGATGTTTTGGTCTCAGAGCCTCACGGGCCTACTACTTGCATCAACCCTTCTATTTGATAAACCAAGAACTGAGGCAGGTCATATGCCCATTTAGGAAGCAGCAAAATTTCTGTTCTTAAAGGAACAGGTCTAACACTGCCAAGGTTAGGCATGTCATTTGGTCCATGGGGATAGGGGAACACATAAAGTTCCACCCGGACCAGGGTTCAACAACATGATGCTGTCCAAACAGGAACACATACAGAGAAACCCCAAAGGCAAAAGCAAAGACATTCTGTTAGCTGATGTCATGTGCCAACTCCAGCAGCTTAAGAGCAACTTCTACAAAAATGAACAATTTCCTAAATTGCTAATTGACAAAATATCCTAAGATAGTCAAAAAGCCCTAAAACTGTGTTTTCAGGGAAAACTGTTTATGCCCTTGCTCTAATAATTATTAAACTGAACTCTCCCTTCTGTCACCCATCCAGACCAAGACCCTGAAACACAGATAGAATTACATGTTTCCCTTTAGCCCATGACAAAAGAAGACATGGTTTGGCACAGCAATAAATGGACTATCACTTCAAAATAGTTTAGTGTCTTCTGTGTACATTAAGCTTTCTGGTAAAGGTTCCAAATGAATTACTGCCAAACAAAGGAAATCACATGCTCTTTGGGACCTTGAGTGATCTGTCAATGAGGGAGTTAGTTCATTAATGATCTCCCAATTGAAGATCCATTTGATAAAGCTTTTTAACTATCTACTTTAAAACTACAATGAACAGCAGAGGCCCTTCCATCAGGTATGGATGTAAATCTAGTAGTGTGTTTCACAGATATGTTAGAAACAATAAACAATGCTACCGCTTTCTGATGCAGAGGTGATAGAATCAAGTTACTCAGGAATTGAAAATATCACAGCATTTCATGCATAAGTCAATCGTAAGACTTCATGTGAAATACCACAATGTAGAGATTAAAAACAAAAGCTTTAATTTCAAGTATAAAAATATCTCCAGCTACCTAGCTTACTGGGGCTTTTCTTTGGAGCAGATAACGTATACATGTTATCTTCCTATCTTTTTGTGGCATGTGTTGCTGTGGAAATTAGCCAAAGACATTCAATTATATATAAATCATTGAATTTCTAAATCACAAAATTTTAAACAGAAAAGCTTACAGAAAAAAAAATGAGGCTTTTCTCCACTTTTTTCCATCTAATCCATAAAAGAGCTACAACGATAATTCCATAAAGATATGTCTACAAGATTCTAGTGAATTCACCTTAATTTGCCAGTTCTGGTTTCACTATACTCTTCTATTAATATAAAGACATCAAAAAACCTCTCTTCTCTTCATTTTGTTGCATTTTAAAGAGGAGAAAAAAAACTACTATCCGTAAAGGCAATGATATTACAGTATATTCTATTTGAAGGCCGGGCAAGCAGATTCCGTGTAGGAATAACATAACTACACCACTGTGACCCAGCTTGAGTGACCAGGCCTGGGATGCTTTGATCTGTCTGATTTCTGCACTTTAATAACCCAGAGTTAACAATGGATAGCCACTCTGCCACCAAACAGCTTCAGAATCATATAGTAACAGAACCTAATTTATAAAATATGACACAATGTCTATCTATGACAAACAACTCTACTTTTGAACACAAATTCTACTTACAGCATACTCCCCTACTGATGGCATACTTACATTGATAATAGGGTTTTTTTTTAAACACTGTTGTTATTTAAAGCACAGAATATCCATTTCTGTTAAAATGCACTTAGTTGCCTACTTAAAAGCATTTGAATATTTGCATTAAAGAGTTATCATTCTTGCCTTGCCCAGTATTACCCTGAAATAGCTCCCAAATTAAATTCCTAATAAATTAAGTTAATAATTCACCTTCATTAAGTAATTTAATTTTTTTAGTGAGCAATAAATAGTTACTGTGACATTCTTCTAGGATATAAGTACAAATGTTATTTTTCTTCATTAGTCCAGGTTCCTTCTGAGTTAAAGAAGTCAAAAACACACACAGCAGTCTATTATCTTTTGGTTTTGTAACTGCAGTGCCGAGTAACAATTCCATTGTGTTTCAAGAGATCAAACAATTTGGACAGCTATTGTCTATGAAAATGAATTGACTAGGAACGTTAAAAACTGGGTTTCAATTCCTTAATTTGTATTCAGTCTAAATATGTATTTTTAATAATCCCAACAAAATCACATAACTATTAAAAATACAAGTGACATTTTCCTAATACCTGCACTATTCTTAGGTACTATATCAGGTATCAAATCAAATATATCAAACAGATAAATTTGAAGAAGTAACAACTGACTGGCAGTATACCCTCAGCTATGTGGGGGACAAAACAGATCCATTAGAATATAAAAGTGACTGTGTGGGTTTAAATGCAAATAGCATGTTACCTGTATTGTGCATATTTGTTTCATGTTGAGCCAAATGCACCCTGGTGGTCAAATTCGCACGTGTAGCAACATTTCCTCAGCTCTACCACTGCAGAAGAACAGCACACCATCTCCACCAAGGTGTGAGGACAAACGCTAGAGGTAAACAGCAGACATGAATTCAACCAGACCCGCACATGTTGGAACAACACAGCAAGCACTATCCTCTTCCAAATGCAGTGTTAGCAAAAGCATCCCAGATGGCAGAGGAGAAAGAGAGGAAATATACATGTCAGGAGAACAGAACAAAATCGTTTGCAGCCAATTCAACTATACACATCAAAACAGATGCAGAAAGTATGTTTAACCACAATAAATTATATGCAAAAGTGTTTCCAGAAAATACATAAAGAATTTATACATTCAATTATTGAAGTACATCCTCAAGTAAAACCACAACTAATGAGAACCCAAGTAGGAAGTTGTTTAGGGAGACTACGTTTTCTGGATAACTGAACATTGATCCTTTTCATAGAATCTTATAAAAATGTTTAAACACTCAAAAATCTACATAAAATATACATGCTTTTACCACACTGCTAAAATCATGTTAACACAAATTAAAATCTTCCTCAGAACCAGAAATAAAACACATGAACAATGAAGGATGACCACCTAAGGGCAAAGAACTTATTTCATCTCTAATGAAAGGCCTACAATGCTATATGTTTTAATATTGTTTATTCTTTTACTATTATTTATTTCTACTTCCTTCTCCCTTTCTGTTAAGGTATTTGCTATCGTTTCTCTATATTATCTGCATACCCTTCCTTTGCTTCCAAATTTCAAACGTTTAATTTGCTAGATAGCCTAGAAAAACTATTAATGAGCACCAGAATTGTGTGTAATAATTAGAGAAACAAAACCAAAATGAGAGTGAGAATGGTGGTAGTGGTGAGTCTGTAAGTAAATACATGAATCTGGTGCATGAACTTCTGAGACTGGATCTTTTTTTTCTTTTCCAGACAGACTTTAGTTCTATTCTAAAAGAATGATCATTAACTAGTTTCCACATATGTCAGATTTTACTGTTTCAAGAAAAAGTACTTTTATTAGTGCCTCAAAGCCTTACATATGTATTATCACACGAAACAATCCTACAGTCCCATACAGCCTTGGACGTTTACTTTTTCACCAGTGAGGTAGAACTGCCTAGGAGGCACAAAACACTCTGATAAAAGCAGAGCAAAACATCACTTCAGTTTCTAAATCATAGTATATAATATAACAAGCCAAAATTTAATTTTCATTTGAAAAACCAAGTAGAATCATGAAGGGAGAAAAATGCTTTCATAGTAGGTGAAAAACAGCCATGAGAAACTGCCCCAAATATATCAGTATCACAGCAGACACCAGCTCAGGCTCGGACTAAAGGATGCCTCGATTATTCAACAAGAATTAGGCATGTGCCATGAAAACAAATGCTGCAAATACAAACCCGTATGATTTTCTGAGTTTTTAAAGATTTATTCACTGCCACCAGATAATGCTGACTTGCTGAAAAACTGGTAAGTATTTATAAAGTGGTACGTTTGGATGGTAATTGTGAAAGGCCTTCCCTAAGCCTCAAGCCTGAAGCCTCAGTGAAGGGGAAGATTTCATTATGAACACACCTTTCCCCCAGCCTAACGTCCCTTCTCACACAGCCTAAAACCACTCTCAGGTGGACATTTTTTAATATTTAAAATACAGTCCCTTTTACTATTTTCATTATGGTTAAGCCCTCTTTCCAGCCAATTCACCCTTCCAAGGCTTGAAGCCATTTCCACTTTCAGGCTACATCCTCCTGGTATCTTGGTCCCAGCCCACCAACCTCTGCTTCCCAGACTCCTGCACAGTACCGCTCTCATGTGCTGTGGTTTGAAATATTTCTCATTACTAATGATTTAGTCAAAGATGCTTTAAGGCATCACCATCAGCTGATATCTGCCTTCTTAAAATAAAAAAATCTGTCATTGATTCATCATTGCTGAACAGCTCCTGTTTTTTCAAAAGAGAAAAGCTACAACAGAACAATACAATAAATGCATTGTATTGTTAACTACCACACATTAAGGTAAGCAGTATCCTCTGTTAATATAAAAAGCTAATTAGGAAGATGTCACAAAGCAATGGCAGCCCAATACACCAACAGCAGCCAATGAAAAATGGAAAAGTAGTAAGAGCAAGTGCCACCAATAATAGACAATAAAAACCTAAGAGATGATATTTTACAAGAACAGAGGAGAGACCTATGAAACAAACTCAACAAAACTTCATAGTCTAATAAACTAAGACCTGAATGAAATTGAAAACATAGCCATTTTATTTTTTAAATGGGAAAATTAGCTAGTATAAATATGATAAGTAATATAAAATTTATTAACGCAATACCATTCCAATCAAACCACCTAAACTATTAGTTTTTTACGATGACAACATGATTCTGCAGTTATACAGAAACAGAAAGATATTTGGTTGGCAAGGAAATAAAGCTCACAGGGGTGGGGGATAGCTACAGGTTATCTAAAATGCGTTTTATTGCTATAATAATTTAAACAAGGGGTCCCAGAGCAGAACAGACAATTGTTCATTAAAACCCAACTGAAAGTTTCTAGTCTAGGTAAGAATTGCTGAAGAAAAGATGAAGAAGGTAGGGTTTCTAGGGTTTAACATAGAAAGATAAGATTTTTCAATAAATGGCATTAGGGAAACTGGCTTTTGAACAAAATAACAAAGTTACAAGCCAACCTCATATCATATACCCAAATTAATTTCAGGTATAACAAATATTTAAGTATGGAAAAATTAAATCTATAAAGATAAAATTGAATACCTATATAATCTTAAGGGTTGGAATGACCTTTTACACTTTACATCAAAGGCAGAAACTATGCAGGAAAGGGCCAATTAAACTACATAAAAACAACTCAGTACATCAAAAAATGCCATAGCCCAGAGAAATGCATGCCACTGGCAGGGCTGGAAAGAAGGCAAGTTGGCAGTAAATGCAGCAAAATAATTTAAAACAACCAAAACCTCTGACCTGATAATTCTACTTTTGAGAATTTAACAGGAAAATAATGAGGCTATTGCCAAAGTATACATACAAAGCTATTAATTACACGGTTGTTTAAAAGTATGGATTTGGGAGAAAAACCAAACTTTCAACAATTATAGACGTCTCCAAAACATTCTGCTTATCAATAAGATTGCATACTATGTACATAGTCCAAAGGATCAATCTTGTTTATTTCTAGGTGACAGGATTTCAAATAATTTTTCATTGATTTTTATATTTGCTTGTGTTCAAACTTTTCCCAAATAAATATCAGCTATGCTATCTCAAAACATAGTAAAAAGTGACAAAACTGCCACAAACTATTTTTTAATATCAAACCAAGGAGAATCAGCTGCAACTATAGCCTAGAAAGATGTGCTAATGTCATTATTATCACTTTTCCAAAGCAATCCAAAAATGAACCGATCAAAAGACAAAAAAAAGAATACATGAGTAAAATTATTTCAAAAAGGAAAAAATACACCTGTCTGATAAAATACTTGAAAAAATAACTCCCCTCATGCGTAATCCATGAAATGTAAGCTAGAACAACATTGGAGACACTGCTTTTAATTGGAATAGATAACAGAACAGCATTGTAGGTGTCTGTGTTGGCAGTGACTCCAGGAGTAGATGTTTCACACACTGTAACTGAAAAGAGTCATTAATACATGAAGACAGATGTGTAGTAAGTGCCAAGTCTTAATAAAAAACCCTAAAGAAACAACTGTGAAAATATATAAAATAGAATATAAAATGGTGTTCACCATTTAAGAGAGCAAAAAAGTAACCTGGTAAATACAACCAACACCTCTTAGTTTGTTTTAAAATATATATATATATATATATATATATATATATATATATATATATATTCCATATAACAAGATAAGCTTTACAAGGGGGAAACAAATTAGGAGAATTATTTCCCCATAATTTTCTCTCAAACCAGAAAGACAACAGTTTCTTCAGTATTGGGTATGATCAGTAAAAAGAGGAAAATGAAAATTCCGTTAATAAAATCAAAATTTTAAAGACTCCATAGCAATAACAGAGTTAAGAGCCCGTGGAGCCCTGGATTAGGTGTTACAGTCTTTCTTTCAGGCGCTTGCTTCCCTGCAGACGCATGTGGGGCTGGTGTCTCTGGAACAGGCAGGCACCACCATTAGAGCAGGAATCCTCACCTCACTCACTGCAGAGGCCTGCCAGGTGCTCCACCCAGCTCGATGTTTGGGAGGAATCCCCTCCAACACTGCCACCTTCTCTCCCATCCCCGAGGGACGTGATCCAAATACTGCTATAAATTGTGATTTTCCTCATTTGATATTATGTGCACCCTGCAAACATCTCTTGACTCCTTAGGTCTCTTAGGAACTTACACTGTGAATATAAGTTAAACCCCTTGCCTTTCATGGAGACCAAACTCCATTAATGGAGAAGTATCATTCCTTCAGCTTCCAGAAAAGAGGCAATCCTACCTCAGCACAAAAGCATTGGCAGGGCTGACCAGTACAATCACTCCTTGGCTGGCTGGTCCATCCACTCATTCATTCACACTTCCTCAGTCTCCCATTGGGCCAGGCACTGTCCAGGGCAGTAGAGGTCAAAGGGAAGTCATCTCCAAGTTCTGGCAGCTCAGGCTGAAGGACTGACCTAGCACAGGAAAACAGGCTCCGATACAGAGAAGGTGCTTGCCACAGTCCTGGAAGGAAGACCTCGAGGGTGGAAGAAAAAAGCCTTCCCCGAAAGACTGGAAACTCTGTACTAAATGCAGCTCTTCCAGGTCCTGCGCTGGAGTTGAGGGTGTGGAGAGGATGGGATATGCAAAGGCAGAGTGTGACTCCTTCCTGAGGGGTGGAGCTCGGACAGAGCCCAGGGCAGAATGGGACCCGCTGCTAAACCTGCTCAGAGAGATCTGACTTGGGGAGCTAAAACCCTAACAGGACTCATTAGCTTCCCAAGATCCACGCCTGGGGAGACAAAGAACTCAGAACTCCTAACCTTCTCTACTACTGAG
This sequence comes from Myocastor coypus, assembly GCA_004027025.1. Classification (NCBI taxonomy): domain Eukaryota; kingdom Metazoa; phylum Chordata; class Mammalia; order Rodentia; family Myocastoridae; genus Myocastor; species Myocastor coypus. The sequence goes on along the minus strand of PVJA010001513.1, from coordinate 65,881 downwards.
TTCGTTCCCTGGATGACTGGGAAGAGTTAGAGGTAGGTGATTCTGGCTTTTCCTGGTCATAGTACTGACAGAGCAAAGCGGGTTGGGGGTGTCACTGGAGGACCATATTCACAGACAACCCTGCCAGGACCTGCAGGCCTGGGAGGCTGGAACGTGAAGTGAGGGAAACACTAAAAACACTACGTTTTCATCTGTAAGAGCCCTGGACAGAAACGGGCAGCAGAGGAGCAAGGGAGGATTCCCTGTACGGCCACGCTGCCTGTCTCCCACAGGAAACTATAAAGCAAACCATCAGGTAGCCCCAAACCATCAGGCAGCCCCCCTTGGGCCACCCACCCTAACCCTCCCTTCCTTCACACCCACGAATGCACAAGGTTCCTGCGTATGGCAAGGCATGCTCAGAAACACATGAGGCTTGCCTGAGACCCTGCTTGTTCACTAGCACACTAGATTTCTGCAGCTTTGGTTGTGGATATTTCTTTACTGTTTTAGGGAGCTACAATTTTAGTCACCCAAGATTCAGCCGAGAATGTAGACAACCACAGAGCACAGTCAGATGTTCTCACTTGCAAAGTTAGACCTGCTGGACAAATACATGATGTCTGATTAACATGACAAATGTAAGAAGCAAGTAAACGTGTCATATTTGACCAAAAATATTATCTCCTTATCATATGTAACAAATAGATTCCAAATGAGAGAAAAACATTTATTTGAATCTAAAAATCTATGATTTTTCTATTTTCTTTCACTTTAACCCTCTATTAACGTGGGCCAATTAACTGTCAACCATATTTACAAAAAATATCCCTGTATTTTTCAGTTCCATGTTCCTGGCTTAGTTATTACTCACCCTATCTAATAATAAATAATCCTTGGATTCTATAAAGTGATAAAATAGTATCTAAGCAATCTGAAATTAAAGGTTGAAATATACCCACGAAGAGGAGCATAAAAGGAATGTAAGCCAAAATTTATTACTTTTTAGACAAAACTAACGATTAATACTCTTCTACCATGTTTCACATGCAACCTCATCGTATGTTATTCTGAAAGGAAAAAAGTCTTCATTAAAAATCAGCATAATTATTAAGTCAGACCCAGGTAGGATTTTATACTCGAAGCAGAAAGCAATTACCGAAGCACTGATCCTATGACTGAGCCACCCTTCTGACGCCGTCGGTAAGCACATGGAAAGCTCTGCCTGCTCGGTGGACGCGCCGTGTGCAGTGTTTTCGTAAGCTTACATGTATTTTTCATATGCATCCTCCAAAAATAATCTGAGATGGTTTCTCTCATTTCAAACACCTTCAAAGCATTTAATTGTCTATTGCCTTTATCTTCATATTGTAGAAAATAGTGTCTTGTTTCTCCAGTTTCCAAATGCAACCGGAAGCCTGGGATTTACTTTCACTTTGCCTGCCCTATGGCCCTGGATAAATAAAATCTTTTGCTATTATCCTGTTCTACTAAAATGAACAGGAAGTAAAAGAAAGTTTGGTGGACATTTCAAATAAATAGAGCAGCAAGTACATTTAATGACAAACTCATAGATATTTTTATACTTCAAAAGCAGGAGAGAGCTGTACTCTGTGTGCAGGCTCACACACATGTGTGGCTGCTCCCTGTTTCTCCTTTCTAATTTCATGAAATACAGAGAACATCAGTAAAATTGAAGAAATGGTTACACTTCACTATCAAAAAACTGCTCTCCTGAAACAGCCTTTACAGTGCAGGTGCCGGTCCTCACAAGAAGCAAAAAAAGAAAGATGATTTCCAAAACCAAATTTCAGGGAGTGATTCTTTTAAAGATAACTTAAGGGGCAAGGCCATTTGGGCAACTGAATCTAACATCTGTTTTAAGTCATCAAGCCCATTATATTCTGTGGCTTGTGTAATCTGCTGTTTAACCAACTTTCTGGAAAAGCATGGTGAAACGGCATGTTTAAAACCTAGAGCAAAGGACTCTACTGACTGTGAAAATACACAGGGACCTCCAACCAGGTACAGTGGCTAGGGCACAGTGCTTCAAGCCCTCATCTCTCTCCCCACACAGCAGCTGCTCCACCTTCCCAAAAGTGATACAGCAACCCTGCCAAGCCCAACTGCGTGGGCAGTTCCTGGTCATGGTGCTATTGAGAGTTACACATCAGAAAACGCAGGCATGTGATGAAGGTGGATAGTAGGTGGTGGTCAGGGAGAAGAAACAGAAGAAACTGCCAACCCAAGGAGTTGCTCCCAGTTCACAAGCCCTGTATAGAATTGTCCACCAGACACTAATCCTGAGTAGCAAAGTATATTTGGAGGCCTTCACTTGCTATAACAAAAAGATTATCCAGAAGTCACAGATACAACCAAAATACTGCAGGCTCCAATGTGGAATAAATCCTCGACTCTCTCTCACTCCACAACATTTTCAAGCAGGGCTTTAGCACTCCATTATTGTGAATGTTCTTTGGCCCACAGCAAAAAATATTGACAAAATTGTGCTCTTAAGACAGTTATTGTCTCTGTATACTTGATAGCAGCCTTCAGAACCTCACCTGCTGGCATTAAATTCTTGAGTTTGGGTGAAAGGAGAGAAAATTTGCCACATCTCAAGATCTTCTGCTATAGCAGCAGCAAATCAAATTATTCCTTCAATTAAACTAGCTTTGTGCCTAAAAGAAAAATAAGGCCATAAGGTTTCTCACCCGCCACACCCAGAGAACCAAGGCCTCACCCACACTAAACCCCATGACTTGGGCTTGATCTAAATGGCTTTAGTGTTCTTGGCTAATATAGCTAATAAAACTAAACCCACTATCAGAAATTTTAGTGTCGCTGTGTGCTCTGAGCTGGCAGGCAATTGAGGGTTGAGGATTCAGCAATGTTATGCAGGGATCTCTGTCTCTGGCGCTCTCTCCCTCTCTTCCCCTCTCTTTCCCTCTCTCTCTCCCCCTCTCCCTCTCCCTTTTCCCTTCCTCACTCCCCCTCCCAACCCTCTCTCCCTCCTTGCCCTTCCTTCTTGTCTGTGTGCCTACCACAGAAACCAGGGACGCATCCTCAGAGGTTGAATGGAGGACACAGGCTCCCAATGTCATAGTCACTTTCCTGAGGTGAGGATGCACAGAAACACGCCCACCCCGAGAGCATGCAGACTTCCACCCTTTTGCCACAGGACACACAATCACATCAGCTGTATCATAGCATTGCACTGAGACAGCTCTGACCAGTACAATATGTGCCTCTTAGCCAACATCCTTCCAGAGAACTGAGGCTGATTCTTTTCATAGGAAATGTACAAGAAACAAACACTAAGTATGACTCCTTTTAAAATGTCCACTTTAGAGAAGTGAAGTCTGAAACACCCATCTGGATAAGAGCCTGGAGAGCCGGCTTGTGCATGGGAAGGGTCACCCTTGCTATGGCCCTGTAACTGTTCCAGAGAACTGTGTTAGTAGGTAGAAGTCAGAGCTCAGAGCTGACCAAAGAAAACCAAGAATTATTAAAACTGTTCCTAGTAAAATAAAACACAACTTTTTTTCCTGTTATGATACATGAAGACCAGCCATTACCCAACTTGGTATCTTTCAAGTGCCACAATTATGACTAATTTGCAATAGAAATTAAATGGCAGTTACTCTGTAATGAAGGTGTGGATGGGGAACAGAAGAATAGTCACATTTTGCTCTAGTACCTGCCTGCAGCTGACAAGAAGTCCCAGCCAGATCTTAAAACACAAAATATGTTCTGATAAACTTTATAGTGGAAAAGGGGAGAAATTCACTGACATAATGTAGAACGAAATGAGAAATCAAAACTCCAGAAGTTTTAAAAATTTATATTCTTTGTGGTTAGTGTAAGAGACAGGTCAGGTCATAGCTCCTAAAGCAGACATTTCCTTTTGTTCGAATTCCTTATGTTTACAAATGGGAAACATGATACCCTCTCTTAAGAATCAAAGTCATATCTTAAATATCAATTAAATAATCACTCAGCAACACTAGCATACCCTTAAAAACCCCTCAGTGTCTGGGAAAACTAACGAGAAGGTTTACATGCAAAGCACTGCGCACTGCTTACTTCCTAAGCTTCAAGAAGCCCCGGCTACCTCTCTGAATCCAACTTCTAAAAATACTGACAAGGAACTCACCTCCTCGCTTTTCTCGTTTTTGCCTAAAGGCAAAAAGTAAATCCAGTTTCTCTTCACTGATTGTAGGACTGGTTTTAATTTGTGCAACAGTTCTGCTGATAACAATGCCTAGTTAAAACATCCATTAAAAGTCTGTAACAGTCATTTAATGGAAGGAAAATCTAATAAGGTTCCACTGAAACTCCTTAACTTTTAAAAGACTTCTTGTCTACGGTGTTGGGAGATGGGAGGGCTGGAGACAGACAGAAAGACAAAGGGACAGAGACAGGGATGTGATAGAAGAACTTCCATATATTCAGGGTTGAATTATAAATCTCTGGAAATAATTACAGTAAGCATTCTTTGCTTTTCTAGCCATCTAAGCCAACTATTACCAAACTAGCACCTCATTTTGAACTGTTACCCACTGTGTAGAAGGCCCACCAGCAAGACCTACAAGGAAATGTATTTCCCCAGGAGCATGAGGGCAAGGCCAAACATGGTGTGGTACGCTCAAAGACACCCAAAGCCTTCCTTGCCAGCTAAAATGAAGGTCTGGACTTCACTTCAGCTGGGCAGAGGAAACCACCACACAGGACCTGCCCACACCTGTACTCTGACCCGACAGCATGTGCAGATGGAGGAAACCAGCAGGACCCACCTGCTACAACTCCTGGCTTTGTAATTGGGCCAGCCTGGCCTCTATGGCCAACAAAGGCACACAGTCAGGCCAATCTGACATCACACTGGCTAATAAATGTTTTCACCAGCACAAAAACGTTTGCACCCCTGTGTGAGGGCCACCAATGGTGAAGCTGAAGTTCCTTCTCCCAGAATTATTAGGGTACAGGAAAATCAGAGAGCCAGGGCAGGATACCTGCTCTCCCCACTTAGCCCTGTGCCCTCTGACTTTCTTTTCTGCATGCTCCTTTGTAGAGATTAGAAACTAGCATCTTAAAGAAGCGAAGAACAATAAGCAAAGTTTAGGGTGGGTTGTAATCTGTTACTTAGAGATCTTAGAAGACTAGGATCTAAAAAAGGTGTAACAACTTAATTCTGATTGATATCTCCACACTTACTTAAGACCTTGGTGATCCCCTCTCCTCCCTGTAAATCTTCTATTGTGTAACCTAAATAAAAAGGAGATGCTTCTAGAGTTCTGGGCTCACTTCGTGAGAGACAGATCTCAGTGAGTCCTCTGAGATACTCGGGTCTTCTTGCCATTTCTTTCGGCACCGACACAGAACATTACAATACTCCTTGTTGTGATCTGTTTATACCCTCCCAATCAACTACATCACCTTTTTCTAATGCAGATTCCATGTTTACTACACTAGAAATTCATTATGTTTTTCATGATTTTATCTTTACTCTGTTGCCAAGCTGCAAGGGTTTTGAATGGTCTGGCCTTTTTTCTCTTACAAGCCCCGCCCCTTCAGAAATACATGTGTTATTATAGCTGCAAAGCCTGAGCCAAGACCCAACTAATAATTCTGAAAAAAGGAAAACTATCCAAGTAAAACTCAAAGGAGGACTGTATACACATGAAGTACATAAAAAAAGTTTTGGACTCTCAGGCTAATTCAGGGTTGCTAAGTCAAAAGATTTATGCTCCAGGTGAAAATGTAGGGTGTTTGTCATTCTCTGCATCTGAACACTCAACTCCTCCTACATTGCCAGCAAGTGCTGCTGCAAACATGGCAGGACAGGGGCCTTTTCCAGCCACTGCACACATCAGGCCCACACTGTATTCACTCTTCAAACGACTCACATTGATCTGCCTGCGCTAGCAAGGCCCCTGATCTCACCTCCCCTACACATTCGTCAGGACTCTGATTTCCCAGAAGTTATCAGAGACCCTTCTGTTGTACTAAATGAACACTTTCTTCCTCCACCAAATGTGTGCACTACCTGGAAACTGGGGCATTTCTCTAAGTCTCCAGGAGAGATTTTCAGTGTGGCAGACACTCACAAATGGTGGCTAAAGGAATTAAAGCCAAGAGAGCCACAATACTGCATGAATTATCCTCCCACCCAAAGGTGACATAAATGCCCAGTAGAATGAGAATGGGCTGAAACTCTTAAACCTGTAAGGCCTGTGCTGTGCCAGACGAACCTCAGGGTCCCCAGGGAAGGTGCCCGCGTATCAGGTGTGTCCCAGGTACCCTACAACTACAACTCCCTGAGCCATGTCTCAAGAGCATTCCAAAGCCTGTCCCCTCCAGGAACTGCACTGCATGAAGGCACCAGAGCCCTGTGTAGGTGAAAGTGACAAGCAATTCCCTGATAGGGCTCTGCATGGTACAGAGGAGCCAGGACTGGGAAGGGAAGAAGATGGGTTTCAAGACACAGGCCCCATGAACACTGCGGACACACTGCCTGAAACTCATGAGTATAAGCTGCTAGAAAGCCAAGCATGTGGCCAGGAAACCCAACTGTCAATGAGTTAGCATTTTTCTCCCAATCCTTTCCCACTGACATCAAGGCTGCTCACTGCTGAGCCACCCACACCTCCATCAACACATCTGATGAGGGTTTTCTGCTGATTTGGGTTCTATAAACTCTGGACCTCACATGGGGAATTTCTTAGCTCTGTGAAGTCTATCACTGCAGACATCAGATGGTTTGTCTGAAAATGATGCACTATAATCAAAGCCAAACAGGAGAAATATTTCACTATTCAGTTGTCAAATTTTAGGGAAATGTGTGACACATTCATTTACTAACCTCAACTTCCTTCATGATTTTTCACTAGGTCACCATACTGCAAGGATCCTAAGGATAAGCAGTCCCAGGGGCTTTTGAATTATTCTCCCTATCTGGTAAAGTTGAAGAGATCCTTGTCAGGAGGCACTGCTGTGAGTACTCCTGGGATTGGTGAATTCCTTCATGCTTCAGTGTGGCAAAATTCAAAAGATTACTAAGTGGTCAAAATGTCGCTATTGCCAGTCATCAAAAGTGACTGGTTATCAAACCAAAATAACAGTTGGTTTATGTACAAAATGTCCTAAGCAAATTAGTTAAATCTGCACATTCATTTTGAAGAAAAGGAGGAGGAGGAGAAAGGGAAAGAAAAGAAGGAGAAGGAGGAGGAGAAGGAGAAAGAAAGGAAGGAGAAGAAGGAGAAGAAAAACAAGAAGAAGAGAAAGAAGAAGAACAACAAGAACAAGAAACAACTGCCCCAATAATAAGACCTAGTATAATTTTCTCCTTGGTATCTCTCGTGGGTTGCTATCTTGACCTCCCAGAACCTTAAAATGTGCTTTTACTTGGACATAGGGTCTTTAGAGATATGACTATTTAGGGTGGTATGTCTAGATGATGAAAGGTACTAAATCCAATGATTGGTGACCCTATATACAGGAGAATAGAGACAGAAGGTGGACATGTAAATATAGAAATAGAGACCACGGAATCCCTTGGTAGCCAATCCTACTGCACATTCTGAAGCTTCACAGGTGACTCACTGGGACTGGGGCAGAACGACACAGATCCTCTACTCCAGATGTGTTTCACTCCAGAAGTCCAAATGCTGTGTTGCCTCAAAGTGCTTACTAGGGAGTCGGCCCAGTTCTGTGGGTGCATGGCTTGCTTGTGATTGGTTTCCCACACTCAATCAATATCTACTGATGAAGGGTGGTGCAGGATCAGAAGCCAACCACTATCAGGGCATATGATAAGGATTCTGCCTGGGCACTAGGCAGAGCTACTGTTTTCTTACACCAGAACATTCACTGAAAACTTAATACATTCCCTAAATGCATTCCCAGTGCATTAACCTAACTATCAGGTTGACTAGCTCTTAAAAGGTATTGAGCAGCCTTTAGATCAACATTAAGCAGGTCTATAACAGTTACAAATTTGTACAATGACCTTTCATTGGAGGATAATAAAAGGAAGGAGAAGACTGTAATGGCACACAAGAATATCCACACACAGTAGGACTCCAGCACTGAGGACCACCCCAGGGCAGGCAGAAGTACCAGATGGGCTAAGGAGCACCCAGCAGGGAGGCAGGATCACCCTGGATGAGGACTTCAATTTAAACAGAAACCTATGCAGCTGATAGCCCATGGCTAGGTGAGAGAGAGTAACAAACAGAGATGACAGAACAACTCTGCACTCAGCAAAGGAAGGACTCAGGTGGCACCTCTGAGTGGTCGGTGCACTGCAGGCAGCTGACAAAAGACCAAGGCCTTGACACACTCAGGAAACCAAACCCTTTACTAAACCATGATGTTTTATAAGAACACTGGGCTACTCAGCTTATCAAAAGAGCTCCCAAAAATTCCAAGTTTAGCAAAAAAAAAAAAAAAAAAAAAAGTAGCATTTTTTTTCCCCTTTAAAAACTCACTCACTGTCCTTTACTGTCCTTGAAAGTTACAGAAACACCTCTTTGAGGGAGAAAATGACATATCTAAAACTATACATAAGAAACAGTGAGGGTAGTTTTTAAAAATAAAATTCCATACTTGAGACAGCAGTAAAATAAGTTTAGATTTGCTTGGCAAAACCACAATTTACTTTTTTTAAATGTTAGACTCTCCAAGGATATTTATATTTCTTGAGGTCAAAAGTTCACTATTTATCTTTGAAGGATAAATTCTACCACTGGGCCTAGGAGAGGGGTGTTAAACACTTTAATCCTATTTTTCCCATATTCATAACACATGAAAAAGGAAAGCAGGGAAACAAATGACTTTGCAGAGGGAGGACTGTCAGGAAATGCAAGGTTTTCTCCAACTGGGGAGTGCCCTGGGCACAAGTTCCAGTGCAGCTCCACGCACTGACTGCCCTGTGGCCGTGCTTTCCAGCAAATCTGTACGCACTGGGCAGGGACAGAGGAACTTAGAGCCCAGAAAAAAAGAAAAAAAAAAAACAGAGCTGGGGCTTTAATCTCCCTCAAAGGGATGTCTAAAAAATAACTTTCTTTCCTACCCAGTGGTTTAAAATGATAATCTAAATTTGCAAATTAAACCAAATGCATGATCGAGATGTTCATAGCCTTCTATAGTGAAATCATTCTACAACTACCTTTCCCAGAAAAAGACAAAAAGCAAACGTTTAGATATTCCAAAGGTGTTTAGTTTTGCAGTACCTTCGAAATCTGAATGTAAAGTGTTAAAACAGAAATTTCAACTACTCACATGCTGAAGACCATTGTCCTAGCAACAGCTTCCTACACGCAGGTGGACTTAACCATGTGGCAAAGAAGCCGCAGTGCCTCTCGCTTGGCGGCTCTTCCCATAGCCCTAGCATCCTCCAGCATCCACAAGGTCTAAACCTCCAGAAGCCAAATGTCTCCTGGAGATGGAGAGGCTGCTGCCTCCCCCACCAATCCTCAATGCTCCCCTGATCATAGCACTGTTGCAGCATGGTCCAGGTCAGACAAAGGCAAAGCCTGCTGCTGTGAAGCCTCCCATGTAGCAGCTATCTGTGCCCCAGAAAGGACTCTTCTACACAGAGGAAACAAAGGAAAACATGTATCTGACAACTGATTAATAACACTATTTGGTGGATTTTGTTATACTTGGGTTTCGTTTTGCCCTGTTTGCAGTTCTCACTATTGAACCAAGGGCCTCTGCACTGAGCTATATCCCCTGCCCTCTTCGTTTGTTATTTTGAGACAGTGTCTCATTAAGTTGCTCAGGCTGAGCTTGAACCTATCTTCCTCTCAGTTCAGGTCCCAGACCATACACCTGCAACTATGATTTTAACACAAGATTTATTGTTTATTATGAGCCCCTTTCTCAGACTAGTCACCCCTCATACTAAATTTTGTGCTATTTCTCTTAATGCTCCCCTGAAAGAAAATCGCAGATCTTCCCCTTACACTATGGAAACACACAAGCCATCCAGTCCTCATCTCAAACAGGTAAACCTGAGGCATCACTCATTCAAGCTCTCCTGAGGGGCTCTGTGGAATGCAAAGCCAAGCCCATGCTCTTGATAAGCAACTCAGTCTCACTCTAGGAACACTACTTCTGCACAAAAAAAAAGCAAAACACAGTACTACCGATGCAGACTTTTTCCCTAGGACACTGACTTAATGTCTTAGGACTTCAAGGTAGCCACACGAACAGTCACACGAGAGGCCTACGTCAATGCAATGCAGGGTCTATACTATAGCAGGGAAGCTACATGATACATAACTGTTGTGCCCACCACTTAGCTGGTGTCTAGAGCAATCAACCTTTCCATAGTCTCATCTTGATGTCTACATGAAATGTCATTTTCCCTCACAAACTGCAGAGGATAACACCAACAAGGTAGCTTAAAAGAGTTCAAAGCAAAATCTAAACCAGCTTATGACAGCTTGGCTAAATTCCAAATTAAGACACAGGGTAAAATGAGAAGTATTACTAAAGCACTAGCCAGGCACAGCTGCACAAACCTGCAATCACAGCTACTCAGGAGGCTGAGGCAGAAGGATAAAACAGTCAATGTCAAATGAACCAACTTAGGGAGATCTTGTCACAAAATAAAATAAAAGGGGTGGGGATTTGGCTCACTGGTAGAGCACTTGCCTACTAAGCACAAGGCCCTAGGCTCAACAGTCTCAGAACCCCCAAAATTAAATTCTAAACTTTGGATCTCAGTGTCATGGAAAGTAGTTAATCTCTACTAAACAATAATACTGGAGTCACCAAAGAAATCCAAAGAACAACAAAATATATGCTCCTAAGTGTACATATATACACATATACATGCATGCACATAAAGGGCATGATTTTATTTTTATTTCACACCTAAGATCAATATACAGATGCCTGGTTGAGCTTTCAGAGCCACCCGGATGTGTACTATTCAAACAAGAAGGGAACCTAGGGATCTTCTGGCTGAATGTTCCTTGTTTACTGTCTGAAGAAACTGGTGCTCCCAGCCATCCTGCAGCAGGAGTCAGCAAAAGAGCCAGGGGCATCCAGGCATCCCAACTCCTATTCCACTTCTGTTCTCTATACCACAACAACCATAACTCAAGGAAGACTCTAAGGAGACAAGACAAAAATGATATCATTCACAAGTGACAAGAGGGAACCAGAGGTCAGGAAATTAGACCCTTAACTTAGGTGACCATATCTATCTTAACTGAAATAGCTGTATGCACCAGTATGTGAGACCTTGGATTTTGTAATGCTTAATCTATTTTTTGAAAAAGATAATAATAAGATCATGCCAAAAAATAAAATAATATAATGGGAGCGAAGTGTGCTGGGCATTTAATCAGTTCAACCACTCTGCAAATATTTACTGGGCACCTGCTGCTACTTGCCAGGTACTACTGCTTAATGCTCTAGGTTCTGTACATACAACAGACAGCCAAAGCCCACCTCCCAGGGAATTTCTATTGTAAAGTTGTATTGCTTTTTTATTACAATTAGATGTTGGCACTTCTAAACAATCACACTGAAAACATAGAACACAACAGAAGAATGCTGCATTTAATATTTAGTAACTGAAAAACCAAATTCATGCCTTAAACATGTTGTTTCAGCATCTAAAAATCCCAAGGTACAAAAGCAGCACTGAGAATATTACTAAAAAACAGCTGTCCCCAGACAGCAGGCTTTCTGTCTCTATGTCCCTTTCCAGACAGGGGGTACAAGGAAACCACCATGGCGAAACAGCATGTCTGCAAGAGAATGGGAGACTGTAAGCACAGCACCTACTTAGAACCCTGTTGACTTCACAATTCCAGGAAGACAGGAGAGGAAGCATGCATCTGCTGAGATGAACAGGACAGGGCCAGTGGCAGGCTCAGACACCAGCAGGATGGAAAGTAGCACAGGACACAGGGCTTCACATTAACTTCACAGGTGTGGAGGCTGGGGCTGAAAAGTGGGCCCTAAGGAGTACAAAGTCAAAATCACAGCATAAGTTAGTCTTTCCACCAGAAAACAGGGGGAGCTGAAAGGAAGCAAGACCTGGATTTGGATAGCCTGTGGAAGAAGCTGGTAGATTTCCCTACTGCCTGTGGCAGCGGCAACAGTCTGGTTGCTGCTGAATTATGCGGCGGCAAAGAAAAAAAGGCAGGTGAGATAAATTGGAAAATGAATTTTTTGTTTCCCATATTCAATCCTGATACCATTTATTTCATTATTGAATGAAATTTTTACATCCACATGATGCATAATAAAAATCTTATATAAAGTTAATATTGATAACCACTTTAGTCTTCAAAATACTCTCAGTATCCTGTGAAATCCATTACCTCAAGGACCCTCTTAGTTATTTCTTTTTCCTAGAACCATCTGGAAACAAAAAGGAATTCAAAATGAGTGTTTACTGAATAAATAAACCTACAAATGAAACAACTGAAGATGTCAGCAAATGAACTCTATAAAGTGGGAATCTATGGCTATTGTCCTAGTCTCGATTGCCAGTTGAGAAATGTAATATTTAAAGAGAAATGTGGCCTCTCTGAGAGCACAGGGCCAGTAGGTTCTGGTGTTAAGATCCAAACCACAACAGCATTCTCCACACGAGTTTCCACGCACAACCTAGGCTCCCCTTGGTATGTTCCAGAAAGGTGACAATAAGCATCAATATTTATTTCTTATTTATATCCCCCTGCTAGTTCTGAGGAGGATTTAAGGCAGCATGATTTATGATCAGGAAGGCTGTACTAATGAAACTCCCCCTTAGTGTACATGAGTTATACATGTAAAACACTACCCCACACCTGTGAAGCGCTCTTACACAACAGCTAGCATGCAATAGGCATCTAGAAAAGTCCCTTCCAAGTCAAAAATGTAAAAGACACTAGAAGTATTCTAAGATCAGCGATGGTAACACAGGAAGGGCCCTCCAAACTTGAGAGCACTGGAAATCCTGGGTTCTGGGACCTCCACCTTTATTAATAAAAAACAAAAAAACTAATAATTACTGCTCAGATAAAGTAGTTTTTTAACAGATAGAATCTTTTGATATTCTGAGGCTACTGAGCAAATAAATAAAAGGTACTGCAGCACACCACAATATCTAAAATTTATTGTAAATCCCATCTAAAATATCACAGAAACAATTTCTCCCTCTCGAGTGTTTTATGAACAGCCAATATGAGGAAAAATATTTTTATTGATACCTTGAACTTAGTTTATAGAAACGACATGCATGCAAATATGTCATATTTAACAGAAAAGTTAATGGAATTATCAAATGCTACACAGCATTAACTTGGTAACCAACCAACAACCAACATAAATGCACAGTGATAAAGGCTACCTCATATACAAAAAATGCAGAACTTAATGGGGAAAAAACCTTCCAAATAACTGCAAAAGCCTGGCAAAGCAGTTGCTATTCCCAGAACATCACCACCATCCCATTCTCAGGAACTGTATTTATTATGGCTTATTAGATTTTGGAGCAACTGTCCTCAGAAGAGCACAAAACACTGCAAAGTAACATTTAAAACTGTGGAAACTGTATGAGGAAAACTTCTATGGCTGAAAATTGTTATGAGGGGATAGGGAGAAAAGAAAATAGATGGAAAGAAATATGTTAAGTGGAAAAAAGAGAGCTAGAGATTGGAGCCAGGGACATCTAGAGGAAGAGCAGTGCACAGAAGAACCAGCACCTGCCCTTCTCAATTAGGGCTCTGCAGCTGCCCTGTCTCTACCAGGCCCACAAGCCTGGTCTCTACCAGGCTCCAGTTGCCACAAGCCAGCCCTGTACTCAGCCCTCATGTGTTCACCAGCTACTGGCATATCTAAGATTCCCCCAAACCTGCCGAATATATCTCAGCTCCTCTATGCTTATGTGGTGAGGGGCTCACACAGAATGAACATCTTCAAAATAGGACATGAAAGAGAGCAAAACACCCAGAGTGACCTTTTATTTCTAAGAGCAAAGGGAACATAGATACATGTGTAAACAGATCTACATGCTTCCACACCACCTACAAAGTATTTTTTTGTTTTGTGTTTTTTTTTTTTTTTTGGGGGGGGGGGGTTGTTGTTGTTGTTTTTGTTTTGTTGTCTTTTTGAAACAGGGTCTTGCTATGCAGTTCAAGCTGGCCTTCAGCTCACTTTTATAGGCTAGGGTGGTCTCGAATTCACACCGATCCTCCTGCCTCAGCCTCCCAAGTGCTGGGACTATAGGCAAGCACACCACCACACCTGGCTTTAAAAAGTGTTCTTAAAAGCATTTTAGAGATTAAGTAATTAATCCTCCCAACCAACTTCAGGGGGAAAAGTCTTCTAGACTAATAAACTGCACACTGCAGGTATTCAGCAGAAAGCAAAGGCCCATGATACAGACTCAGCAACTCAGATATGGATTAGGCTTGCCAAGTGCAAAATGTAAGGAGGCCCAGAGCAGGCCCTTGAAAAGGAAGATTACTGGTAAGCAGATTACCTGACCAACAAGTTAATGGCTGCTTTGTAGGATTCTTTAACTCTCAATGCTAGCAGCCAAGGCTGTTTCTATTTACCCCACCTCCAAAACTAATAAGGATCCCAACACATCTGTGCTTCTCAAACGTTAACTGCTGGTTGGTTATCCAAACCCTATGCCCACCTCCAGCATGGGCCCTAACGTATTTCTCACAGAGCTGGAGTGATGGGCAAGGTGTCTCTCTCAGTATTGTTACTCTTGTCAACATACGCACCAGGAAAATCAACAGAAATACATGGAATGGCCTTAGGGATGTTTTTAGGTTTTTCCTAAGTAAAGCTAGCTATAATGCTAATTTGAGAGGCCCCCAAAATGAGAAAAGATTGTACAAGTAATGTGAGACTATACTGGGAGTAAATATGTTTCTAATTAATAGGCAGTTGAGTGGACCTTGGGTGAAGAGATACTGAAAATCACTTTCATACAGGGGTGGGGGAAGTACTCCAGTATAGTAAAATAGGAGACTGACACAGAACACCAGAACTGCAAGAGCATAGCTACTACCAACCCACTGCCAACACAGACCTGCGATCCCTTCACCAGAATTCCACGGTCCAGATCATGTCTTGAACTTCGGTATTACAAATCTTGGCATGACCAGAACTGACTGGCAGCAAAGCAGAACCCAAACAGACACAAGGCTACCTTTCCTCACCTTGAGCAGTGTGTAGTCAAGTGGAAAAAGTCATGTTCCACTATACAGAGAATGCTGTGAAATAGACAGTACAGGCCCTGAGCTTCCTTCTAGAAATCTGGAAAATTCAGAAACATGTCTGGCCTCAAGAATTTCAAGTAGGGAATTTAGGGCCTTCCTGATTTGTGAGTGGGGACTTCGTCTGCTTCCTTTAGTTTACCAGAAGCCTGGGTCAGAAAACTTTCTCAAATTTAGGGCTTTCTATTACAAGGAAATATTTCAGACACTTGGAAATACTTATTAAATGGATAAATAAAAAAAAATTCTCATAAAATGCTGAATAAGGCAAACTGAACTCTCAATTTAAATTTATTTTGGACTATCCACAGTACAGTGAAGTATCTTACAGCCACATGGTGTAGATGTCTACCAGCAAATGTAAGAGGAACCACCCTGCAGGTCATTTGAATTAAATAAGATAGGAATGCATGGCACACAGTTCCCAAGACTTTAACTTTATTGGTGTTGGTTACCCATACAGATACACATAAAGCCATCTGAGAAATTAGAAAATGTCCTTGCTGGAAGGCAAGGACACATGTACCTTTTTCTTTGCCAGGGATAAACGTTGAAGCTCTGTGAATATCTCTAAGTATATGAAGCAGGCAAGAAACGCTTATACACATCAGCTAGCATGGAACAGGTGTCTAGAAAAGTCCCTTCCAAGTCAAAAATGTAAAAGATACTAGACTCATTCTAAGGTAATTAACAGTAATGCAAGGATCCGGAGTATGGTCTGATGTGGGGCGAGGACTGACACCAGGGCACCACGCAAAGGCCACAGTACCACACGCCAGAGCTGATGGAGTGCCACACTGCACACTGTGAGGACAGACAAGCAAAGCAAGCTGGGCTCACAGGCTATGTAGTTCACACAAACCCACTTTAAAATGAATAACCTGAGGTCTCAGCAGAAGTAAATATAGTTCCAGCCAAGCACCCACCCTGTGAGGCACCCTAACATTTATCCCTGGGTGGTAAGCACCCAAGGGTGCCCCCTCTATCCAGTGAGTCATTTCTACTCTTTGCCACCAGATAGAAACTGCATCACTCTCCTGCCCAACAACCACTCACCCAAAAAGCTGTCAGATTGGCCTCCAACCAGCGCCAAACATTAAGGCTTCTTTTTCCCACCAGGAAAGAGATGGGGTTGTTTTCAGTAGTTTTTTAAAATATTAATAGCATTCATTCACCTCCCATACCTTGGAGGTAGTTACTTCAGTAATCTCACCTGCATAGCACAAGCATGGAATGTGGGCAAAATACAATGAAGAATGTTTTCAAATTTCCAGTTAAGGAATTTTCCATATACTCCTTTGTTCTTATTTCCTGGCAAAAGCCAGAAAGGGCCAGTGCTGCGCCAACAAATCACAGGGAAGTCAGGGGAGTCGAGGGAGAAAGACAATGTCTCTTTAATTTTACACGCATGATGTTTGCACCCACTAAGGTCATACCTGCGTGTGGTGACTGACAACTTTTCAGCTTGATTCAAAGCAAACAGCTGCTGGTTTGATTGCCTAGCAACTAAAAATTGATGGATGACCCTTAAGATGAATAACTACCATAAATCACCTCATTCAAACTCTCTGAGAAAAAAATTAAAAAACAATGGTTTGCGTGACATTTGCTGTACTCCATAATGCTCCATGATAAATTCGGCCTCCTTACGGATGCAGAGCTGGTGGGTGCTGAAGGTGGGCCACTTTTGGTTTTGTTTTCTCCTTTCTTATTTCTAAGGAAGGTGTGTCCATCTGAATATGCAGCTTGTCAGAGGTCTCCATTCCCTTGTGCCTGTCAGTCACTCCAAGACAGAGGAGCTCTGAATCCCTCCTCCCCAAACAGCATTTAA
Organism: Myocastor coypus; assembly: GCA_004027025.1. NCBI lineage: Eukaryota > Metazoa > Chordata > Mammalia > Rodentia > Myocastoridae > Myocastor > Myocastor coypus. The sequence goes on along the minus strand of PVJA010001513.1, from coordinate 48,826 downwards.
TCAGGAAGCAGTGGTCCTACATCATAAGGAAGACAGAGGGCCCCACACATTAATAATACTTACTGTATATTTAGTGTAATGATTTGACCTCAGCCAATGCTATAGATACCATGATTCATATGAATTTGATAAACTATTTCCTGTTTGTTGCTACTTCATACATTCCTAAAAGGAATACAAGTATGCTTCTGACTTATAAGTAAACACAGACCTATAAACTGTAGTAAGATAGAGAGGTGCGCTTGGAATTTGTCCTGTAAAATACTCAACCTCACTACCCCAAGTATGTGCCTAGGTGCAGCAGTGGAACAATGGAACAGAGTCCTGTATTTTTCCAGATGTTCTTTGACTGCTCTTCACCTTGCATTCAAAGCCAGGAGTTAGCAATCCTTGCACCATCTTCTTTGTCCCTCTCTTTTTATTACACTGTTTTGTTTTGTTTTCTTTTTAGGTTAGACTGATATCACAAGGAAAGCAGCTCCTAGGAAAACCAGTCCCCTACTTGATATGGATTAGGGTTTGAAATAACACAAAGGTTCTTCTCTTCTTTCTCACCAATATTTCCAGCACCTGGGGCATGTTCAGTGGAGCAGATGGTACACTTACCTGTCCTTGAAGGCCCAGTGCATTTCCACAGAGGAAGTCAGTCACTAGTCAAGCACAAGGAGTTTGGACCGTGTGCCAGCACTATGCCCAGCACAGAGGTCAGAAAAAAATCATAGCCCTGCCCTTCCAGAGCCCACCATCCATGGGACAAAAGCCAAGAAATGATGGCATGAACAGAGACATATGCTCCTGTAGCTGCTGTTACACTGTATGTGGAATGTCTCCCTTTATACTAAAAATGACAGTGTACAGAAGTACACTGTACTCCCTCCCAAAGCTGAGATGTGTCCAATGCTGGAAAGAATGACTTTTTGTTAATTACAAGAACCCTTCCAAATTAAAGAAACCACAGGGAATTTAAAGGATACTATCCAAGTGGCCATGCAGCTCTTGGACCAGCAGTGACCACTCCTACAGGGTGTCATAAATCGATTGCCCTAAGAACTCCACTGCTGGAAGCCCCAACCATCAGGCCAAGCGTGGAGGTTTCTGTGTACAATCCCAGCACCTGCGTTGTGTAGCCAACCCTGCATACACATTGTCAGCTCACCATCTACCCAGATATCCAACTCCTGTGACAAAAAGAGAAAATATAACATTAACCATAAACAAAATGAGTTGGAGATCCTAGAGTGATAGCCTAAACAGCTAACAGGTTGGCCTCAGGTGTGAAGTATGAGAAATATTCTTTGTATTTTTTATTTATTTTAATGAGAAAAAAGATAAAATAGCAATGAAACAGTTTCAAAACAAGTTAGTAAGATGGTTACAGTAATGAATACCATACATACAATTGTCTTCATAGTAGTTATTCAGAGGACAAGATGCAGACTTGATACCTTGTCTAAACAATATTAGTACAAACATTTATTCTCCATGAACTAAGACAAAGTAGCTTATTATGTATCCTAACTCTCTTGTGTATACATATATATTTTTTTTCTTTTTAAAAGTTTCTAATACTAGGGGAAAATATCATACCATGTCTTATAAGTAGATTACAAGTCAAAGATCCAGTATGGGGGCCCGGCGGGATGGCTCAGTGGTCTAAAGCGCCTGCTTGGGAAAGCTTGGGCGGCTTCAGGGACCGCGGTTCAATCCCCGGCCCCACATGCTGCACCGGCCCTGCCCTCGCGGTGGGGTGGGCTGAGCCGGCCATGAAAATGAGTGAATGAACAAAGGTTCTGAAACAAGAAAAAAAATAATAAATAAAATTTTAAAATCTTAAAAAAAAAAGATCCAGTATGAATTATAAAACAAAAGTGTAATTAGACAGTATTCAGAAAATTAATTGAATATTAATTTAATTAAATATTTCAAAACAATATTGCAAAATTCAAATCAAACCATGGGTCCAGCTTAGAGGCCAGAATATTGCTATCATATGTATGAATCTGTAATCAATTCAGAGTACATGCATGGTATTTGAATGGGTTAATATATACAAAGATATCAACTAAGAAAAAATTTCCATGGTAATAAAGAATTACAAACAATAAAACATAACATAAATTCTGCAATAGCAAATGTATGACCAGAATTCCTAACAGTTTGAGGACAGGATATCACACAAAGTTCTAATATGTCCTGTACATGGACAGTGTCCATGATGCTTACTGGTAGCCAAGTGTCACTTGTGGGACTGAGCTATTGCTATTTCCTTGATATCCACCCTGTAGACTCAGATAGAATCATGACCCATAGAGTGAAAAAGAAGTCCATTTGTAGAATATGCTGATGGAAATATTTTGCTGCTGTATACAACAGAATAATTGAAAGACTGCTGTTGTACACCTCTTTTTCTCCTGTGTTTTAATGTTTGCCCTATTTTGTGGGTCCTTTCCATTCTTCATGGAGTTGTGGTCATTCTGATCCCTCCCTAGAATATCTTTTAGTAAACTGCAGGATTGGCTTTGTCATCATGAAATTCTTTAGTTGTTCTTTGTCCTGGAAGTATTTCACTTCTCCATTGTACTTGAAAGACAGTTTTGTAGGGTCTATCAGTCTGTGCTGGAATTTGTTTTCTTGTAAGACTTGAAGTACTTTGCTCCATGCTCTTCTTGACTTGATGGTTTGCAAAGAGAAATCTGCCATTATTCTAATGGGTTTTCCTTTAAATGTGATCTGTTTCTTTTCTCTAGCAGCTTTTAGTAAACGATTCCTGTGCTGAACTTCTAGGATCTTGATTATTATATGTATAGGTGTGGTTTTAATTGGGCTGATGTTTTTTGGAGTTCTATATGCCTCAGTTATCAGAGTATCAGAATGTTTTCCCATATTTGGGAAGTTTTCTGCTATTGCTTCTGCCCATATTCTTTTTATATCCTTTCTATATATTCTTTCTTTCTCACTGATGCCTACTACTCTTACGTTGTTCATCTCTGCATCATCTTGCAGATGTTTAATTATTTTTTCTTGCATCCTACTTGTTTTTAAGAGATCTTTTCTTACCTCTTCACTAGCTGGAATGGTGTCTTCAAGTTCTGAAAGTCTATTTTCACTTTCATTAAAAAGTTTTGCCAGCTTGTGATTGAGGTTTTAAGTTCCCATATAGCACTTTAAGTCTGCTTCATATATTCTATTACTTTCCTGTATTGTTCATTCAAGGATTCCATCATTTTTCTATTCTCCTGTATTTTTTTTTTATCAGTGTCTTCTTTAGAAACACTTAGTACTTCTTTTATTATAGGTATTTCTTTTTTTACTTCAGAAATTATTTCTGATCTGATTTCCTCTATACATTTCTGCAGTTGTTTCTTTACTTTGGATGCTATTATTTCAGAGATTTCAGGAGTGTTATTTCCAACTTCTTCTATGCTATTGTCTCTTCTATTTGTTCTGGGTGGGCTTGAGGCCTGAGAGCACATTTTGCCCCTTCTCTTTGCCATTTTGTATAGTCCTGCCTTCTGACCTTTGGTGTAGAGCTTTGGTAGAGTTCTTACCTTAGCATCAGATCTGGATCTACCAAGTTCAAACTCATCCAGGTGGGTGTGGCTTGGATCGGGCTCCTGAGCTCTGCTTCTTCCTGCTGCAGCCCTTGGAGGCAAACGTGCTGTGTCACTCTGGCAAGATATTCTGTTCTTGTATCAGCTGGGTAGGTGTTATCTCTAGCCTCTCTTCAGGGAGTTCTATGGCAGTTTTACACACCAGGCCTGTCTGATGGATGAAGTTCCACTCACACAGCAGGCTTTGTTGCTGGGTTGAATGAGTTTCCGGCAGGCCCAGGGCTGTCTACTTCATACACAGGGCCTGGTTGTTGGGTCAAATGAATTTCCGGTGGGTCCAGGGCTGTCTCACTCATGCATCAGGCCTGGTTGCTGGATCCAGTGAGTTTCCAGCAGGCCCAGGGTGGTCTACCTCACACCTGAGATACTCATTAGAAATGAGAAGAGTTACCTCTTGCTCGTGGGGCATGCATTTGTGCATGAACTCCTGGGATCTGTTCCCAGAAGAAGGAACAAACTTGCTGGATATTCCATTCCAGGCTAGTCCAGTGTGGCTCTGCCTAATGTGAGGCCCAAGGGTAGCTCCACTTCTGATACTTTGGTCTGGTATGTCAAGCTTCCTGGGAACTCCCAGCTGAGCAACGTCAATAGCTATGCCATACTGACATAAAGCAAAAAAGACTGGTATTAATTAGGTCGACAGACTGCTAATATTGCATATGCTGCTACCTCTAGGCATACAAAGATAACTGTGCATCTCCCCAAAGCCCCATGCTCCTGACACTGAAGAGTTTAGGCTTCATTTGTCTCCTGAATATAAATAGCCACTTTCCGCAGCTCTTAGAGAGGGCAGCAGGCTTCAAACAAACAGCATGTTCACTGTCTCCCCATATCAGTGAGCTCTGGGACACCCTCCATCACCAGCGCTATCCTGGTACCATGCGGGTGGAGGAGGAGGTCAGCTGGAGAGCAGCCCTTTTCACACAGTGGTGGGGCCACTGTCCCTTCTGCCAGTCTAGCTTTCTCAGCAGTTTTTCCTGGCTCTGATTATCCTCTGCCTTCCTGGGGGAACACACTGAACAGGACAGTCAGTTTGCTGTCCCTTTAAGACTGAAATGCTTGTTTCCCTTCAGTGAGAAGAGTAAATCACGCTATAGTGAGTTGAGCTTTGAAAAAAGCATCCATCCATTAAAGTTCATGGATCCGCGTTTTCAGGTTGTCCCTCCCTGGCTGTGTCTCAAGTTACAGCCTTGTACAACCCAAGTCTAAATAATATTCACCATGATAAATGACACCATAACTCCGATATCCACAATCAATCTTTGCTTTAAAGATACATCCATCTTCAATAATGTTGATGGGGATTCTGTAAAATGGGAAACGTGACTGTCTTCCAGACCTCCTAACGGTGGGGGGAGGAGGCCCTGAGTGATGGCTGTCAGCCCACATCTGGCTGCAAAAATAAATTAGCCTTATGTAGACAAATGAAAGGGCCAGCTCTGCCTAGGAAACAGCCACTCCTGCGCAAAGGCTAATTTATAGGACTTCTTTCTGGAAAGTTCCTGGCTGAAGCTACAGTCCTTCTGCTATCTCCTTAAATGCTATCTGATATTGTAAATAACTTCAGTGGAGAAGGGCCTAACAGGCAGTACAGAGGGGCAGGAGCAGACAAACAGTAACTTTTCTCACGTTCTCACACATGATTAAAATGCAAACCCCTACTCTTCAAGGAAGAGGAAAAATGGTTACTGTAGCCAAATGCTTTTATGTTTTAACAGCATGCTCTCCTCAGGCTGGTTTTTGTTGTTGTTTTTGTTTCATTTTCACTTGTTGGTGATTTTTCTGGTGGTTTCAGGATTCAAATAAAAAATAAACAATCTGGGGTCAAGGCAACTCTCTCCTCGAAAGTCTTTTTTTTTTTTAGCAAGTTTTGCACTGGAATCTCATAACTTTTATAGGCAAAAAAAGGATTACAAATTCTAAGCAACTGAGAGAAGGAAGAAACATCTATGCGGCTTTAGTAGGTGGTTACAAAAATAGCCTGGAGTAAAACACTTATTAGACAGGCTCTAAAATAAATATAAACACCAAACTCTTGCCCCGAGCAATGAGGAACCTGCCTTCCATCCGGTTCTTTAAGTCTCTGATTTTGACTCTCCAAGGGGCACCCAGAGCTTTACTTAAAACCCGCTAAAAAGTGGGGAGGAGGAAGAGGAGAGGCCTGTACTTAAAGTGGGGACAGCAGGACTCTGTGGGGTGTGCCACAGAGTAACGTGGGAACAATCACTCGCTTGGGTCCCAGAAACTTCCAGGGCAGCAGGGCGCGCGCTGCAGCAGGCTGAGGTGGGGAGGGTTAGTGCTGTGGCGCTGAAGGACTTACAGTAAGGCTATGGAGGCAGACACACACAGGCTTCCTGGCAAGGGCTAGGAGGGTAGGAGGGGACTGCAAAATGAACTCTCTCAGGCTTTGTCGGCTGCGTTTCCCAAGGCCCAGCCTGGCCCCTTTGATAAATGACACATGTCATTCTGTCAGAGGCTGACACTGCAGCTGGGAGGGCCAGTGATGCATGGCTCCACTGAAAAGGAAATCAACTTTTTGGCACCGAGTGAGTCTGTGCCCTGTGTAAGGATTTTGTTTCTCAAAAAGTGAAAGATAGACTTAGGATTTAAAAAAAAAAAAAAGTTGAAAAACAGATTGAACGACAGCTTACACTTAACATAAATTAACTCAGTAATGGTGAAATGTGCTAGCCTGTGATAAATAAAAGCTCCATTAGTCAATTATTAATCACACTCTAACTTGTAGCCAGAACTCAAGACTTAAATCCTGGGCCTGAGCTGCCTTACAAACAGATAAGACAGTGTCTGATAGACGCCTTCCAGAGAGTAATCAGGCTCACCACTGGGAACACATGGAAGGTTCTGGAAATAGTGCAGAGACCCATTTCACACAGGCACAGAGTACCCACCAACTCCATAAGAAAACTAAACCAAACAGCTGCATCCAGACACTTTTCCCCTCTATCAGCACACACTTGCTCTAAATATCTGAGACATTTGTACCCTTCAAGTATGTTTATGCTGGTAGATAGGATTTTGCTTTGAAAATAAGTTGCCAGTTTTGTCCCCCAACCTACTGAGTTACATCTTTAAAATCTGATTCCTACTAAGGGGATTTTTCCAGAGATAGCATTAACTTCCAAACTAATTATTTAGCTAATTATAACTTAAGCTTCACATTTTACTAAACTAGCATTTGACATTAACGTAAAAAAGCAAACTTCCTCTCAACCAAACAGTTCCTACTGGCTGTGTTCTCACCAAAAACAGAAAAAAGAAAAACAGTTTTTGAGGAAAACTTATTTCCCAAAAAACGTATGACGTTCAGGTATGGTCATTCTTCCCAATAAACATTATGTAAAACCCACCACCAGGGAAGTCTTCAGTTAAGTGCTGTGTGCTACGGCATCGTGAGGGTGAGTTGACCCACAGCTGTCCTTAGAACGCCTTGCCCCTCCAGGCTCCCAAACACAGATGCTTAGCTGGGCTCTAATGAGCACTGCATGTTGATGAATGGACTCCAGAACCACAGGGTTCTAAAGACCAGGTGTGGTTATATAGCACCTTCTGACATACAGAGGGGCATGTGGAGGTTGTGGGATAAGAGCACAAAACACAGGCCACCTCTGGTTCAGGAGAAAGGAGCACCAATTTGTATATACAACAGGAGGAACTCTGAGAAGTCAGAGCCACTATGCCAGGGAACACCAAAACGTCACTCAATTAGCACCAGGCCTGGCTTGCACATGACGCTCGGTAAATTTAAAGCAATCCTTCTTGAAGAGCTAAGGTACATTTTCAGTCTTCTGGCCCATGAATGAGGATGAAGATGTACCCCAAAAAGCATCTCCCCTGGCCTGTATACTTCTTGTGTGTGCTCGCACCCACACGCTCTCCTTGTACAATGTCTTGTGTGCCTAGACACATTTCTTTATGTCTCAACATGAACATCGCAGAAGGGCCCAGAAGTCGTTGATTTCAGCTCACTTCCAACTTTATGACTAAAACTCAAATTTTACCAAAAGTAAATTCTCTAAGTATAATTTGCTTTTCTGAAAAGAAAAAAAAAAGTTGGGTGGCGGGGACAGCTGCTGTTTCCTTCCCATCACTGATTTCAATGCAGGTGCCACTGGGTGGGTTAAATGAATCACTGAGCTGGGGAATAGCAACACTTTCTGAAATTGCTAGTAATCTAAGCCCTTCAGCAATATTTAAGGAAACTGAAGCCTGTTGCAAGACGAAAAAAAAAAAAAAACAGTGATTAAAAAGCCTCAAACCTGTACCCCACATCAGCACATCCCCCAAGAATCAATACAAAAAGTCAGCCTTTCGAATGTAAACATGCACGATGAATAGACAGGCTCCAAATCCAGGTAAAAATGTTTAAAATAGCCAATAAAGCCAATGGCTTCTTAGATAGTTATAAATAAAGAACATGAGAGGAGGAAAAATCACACATTAAAACATGGGCTGGTGTTTAAATTTCTCCCTTCCTCCAGCTGAAATATAATTTTTCCTTAGTCCATAAAAAATTCAGATAGTGTGCAGAATGTTTATATATTACCAAGGTCCCTCTTTAAAAGGTTTATACTTTTACTTTATGACCTGTCCTTGATTTGACACTTCCGCTCATCAGAAAGGGATTTATAAAATAATCCTGAAGGTGAGGAACAGACATCTGTCAGGGACTAGCTGGGTTCCACGTTTCGAAATTTAAGAAGAGAAAGAAATCCTGTTAAGCTCTCTTTAGTCACCAATAGACATCAAAGGTAATAATTAAAGAAGACAGACGTCATAAAACATAAATTTATGTCTCTTTTAATAATGCACAAGCACCGCACTGTGTAAAACATCTATTAGGTTGAAAGAACATGAAAACGTTCCAATAAGAAAAATCTATGTTTTGTTTTGGGGTATTTCCCTTCCTTTAAAAAAAAAAAGTGAGGATTTTTTTTTTAGAAGTTTAAACTGAAGTCTTTCAAAACCTTTGCCATCTGTGGGTACATGAACTATGAATGACCCCGAATGATTTGCACTCTGCTCAGAATCCCTTAGAAAGCACGGGAAAAAGTATCATTAAGAATGACTGATGACTGTCAGTCATGGTTGACCTCATCCGGGCTTTGGTCTCTGCCTCAGTAATAAGCTGCCCTTTATTAGTACCAACACTCCATAAAGGGGGTGTGTTTAGTCACAGGATAGTGGCCTTCTAATGCCCATTGCTTCTCTCGGAAAGATTGATTAGTGCTCATTTTTACTGCCTTCCCTGAACATACAGGGCCAGGGCTATGGAGAATCAGGTCTGCAAACCACAAACTGAGTGAGGAGGTGGGAAAAGGACATTTAGAAAGAGGGTCGGGGGGTTGGGAAGGGGAGATAAATTTTTTTTAAAGGAATCCGCCTTTCAATAAAGATCCAACTACAACACCATATGTATATTTGATTCCAGGGCCTACAGAAGAAAGGAGTGTGCGTGTCTGTGTGTGTGTGCGCGTATGTGTGCGTGTGTGTGTGTGTGTGTGTGTGTGTGTGTGTGTGTGTAAAGGGAACTGAAGAACCCCTTAAGTGTTAGCTTGACTTAAAAACAGAAAGGGACCCTGGCCTGTGACTCCCTCCCACTACAATAACAGTTACAAGCAAATCATGTGGAGACTGGCTACAAAATTAGGCCCTATAACCAGCCTGATATCAAAATACAAAAGTGTAATTATTACTCATTAAAAGTGAACATGTGTGGAACTAAAAAAAAAAAAAAAAAAAGCCTTTCCTCTGTGAGCACATTAAAGCCCATCTACCCCTTTTGTATTAAACTACTAAATATTTTAAAGAAGCAATTGCTATAGAAACTGACAAATTAATTCATGTGCACATATAATGTCCATGGCTCCCTAAATCCCTTTTACCGACTCCACTCCCATAGAGTAGCTGAGAGCCCTGGGTTCCCCCGAGGAGGAGGAGGAACAAGGAACCATGTGTTATCTTCCTCATGTCCCTCACCCATCTTGCGGTATCAGGTACTGTGGTACTGGGGGAGCAACACTCTCCTACATAATACTCTGCGCAGGTGTCAGGCAGAACAAATGAAGAAAATGCATCCCATGTGGGGCCCCTCCATTCCAAATATGTCTATAAACAAATTTAGCTCACAGGGTGATTAATTTGCAAAACTCCTTTGAGAATAAGCCAGACACTCTAGTCCAACACCTTCAGCCAGTTACTCCCAGAAATTTAGCCAAACACCAAAACAAGATCCTACTTTCACCAAATTGCTGGAGAACCTGGGGATTAGGTTACCATGTACACAGGCACCTAATGGATTCAAAGTTGTTTCTACAATAAAAAAATAAAATAGGGAGTTGGGGGGGGGGGTCTTTTGAAGACTGGGATTAATCACAGCCTACCTAGAATAGGCAGTTAACTCTCACCTTGAATACCTCAGATTTTGCCAGAGGTAAGAAGGGACAAAAACCAGCCTTCCTCCAGATATCTAACAGCAGGGCAACTGTCACAGCATTGCACCTGAGCTGCCAGAGGGGCCAGGCCCTAGCTTCCTAGGAGCTAGTGCAAGAAAGGGAAGAGAAAAGAAGATGGCGAATCTATTATCTTTTGTGATCATCTTAGTCCTAAATCCTTCTTGTGCATTTTGAAGTCACTGACTTTTGCAGTTAATGAAAAATGGGAGCAAAGGACAAACTCACAGTGACCTGTGTGTGACTCCCCTTTGCCTAGATATGAGCTCCTTTGTCCTTCTTTTCGTTAAAACAGGTTCTTATCACGATTCCAAGTTGACAAATAATACAAGTTCAACAACTGGTGAGCAGAAGAAATGAAACTTTTCTGCTGCAAAATAAAGTTCAGTGCAAGGTAGCACCTTCCCCTCACACAATTGTGCAGGCCAGTCAGCCACATGCTGGCCTCTGTGTGCTCCTCCTCCTCAGCCCCCACGTACTTGGTTCACTGACAGCACCGGTGCTTGCTAACAGAATGCACTGTATACTACCAGTATGAGTTACTTTCTGGCTGACTTAGAATATTTATTAGAATACTTATTTCCTGTTACTCTCTGCAGTCATGGAAGATTTTCAACTCAAAAAAATAAACTGTATATATGTGAACTATGCACACATGTCTATGTGTACACATATGCACACACATATGTACATTCTCAAAGTGTAGTAGAGCTGTTCAAAATTTATGCCCAGAATAGTAATACTAAGATACTACTTATGGTCATATTATTTGTCCATATTTGGCTGTTCCTGATGCCACTACCTTCCCAGGTAACAATAAAGCACAGTGGGAAAGAGAGACATGTTTTACTGTTATTTTCATGTAGCTAAGAACTAAAGCAGGGCAGGCTCTTATAGAGTATTACACAGTTTACTGCATTAATAATAGGATGCCCCACTGCTGTGACACGTTCTGTACTTGAAATAAATATTAGTCACAATACTTGCGTTTTAAATCCATATATTTTGAAGCTGAGCAGTAACGACACAGGCACAGGGATGACTCGCCAATAAGGCACATTAACCACTTTGAAAAGAGCCTTCACTTCAGCAGTGTTCATTGGTATGTCACACCACTTCTTGCTATGAATCTTGCAGCTGGCTTTTAAAAATAGTAAAATGTAATAAATACAGGTTTCTGAAAAGTTCACATTCCCAAGTCAGAGTGTGTACTGACCTTCACTGCTGATTTAATTTATTTCATCA
>PVJA010001513.1:0-27500 GCA_004027025.1 Myocastor coypus | reverse complement strand
ACAACAACAACCCGGAGAGTGTGTGCCGTGGGGGTGAAGAGCAGACATTCACTGGGTGGACGAGGTAAGCGTGAAGTGCCCCCCCCAAAACTCCTGGGAGAGAAAAGATGCACTCTCCCTCTCTCCTCTTTTCAGTGAAATATAACACACATTCGGATCGCAGAGCTTTCAGACAGTCTCAACTGATAGACAGACACATCGAGCTGCTTTTCCTGCTTCAGTTTTTACTCCTCCTCCTCTCGCCAACGTCACCCTGACAATTACAAATAGGTTTCACACAAACCATACCTGTCAATCTTTTTAATTGCTTTGTTTTCTTTTTTTCCGGAGCTAAACAATATGACACAGAAAAGAAATCTTAATACATCGTAACATAAAAGATTGCACGGTGGAGGAAGACATTCAAGGGGTTATTATTGTGATCCACCACTGGCTGATCCCAGGTAAAACCCGTGTGTTTCTAAGTCAAGTTAAGCAGACTTTAGTTCCTGTAGTTTTAAACATTCCCTTCCCCCGCTTATACATGCATACACGTGCCCACGTGGATCCAAAGCACCTTTGAGCGAAGCCTGTCCCACATTTAAGAAAAAAATATACTTATGTTACTTTTCCAATCATAGTTTGAAGCTTAAATTTGGTTGGGAAGAGGCACCGTGTGGTATTTACATTTTGGTAATTCGTGGGTTTCTACAAACAAGTTTGTAAATTAAAATATATACCTTAAGTGGAAATTTAAAGATGGACTTGGCTTATCACAGAAATATGCAAACATTTAATTTGCCCCTTTTATGAAAAATGAATTATTTGGTCAGTGCACACAATTAGGGAGAAAACTGACACTAGAACGACAGGTCTTTCTGGGTGGGTTAGAAAATGAGGCTTCATATATCATGGCAACTTCTCCAGGTCTATTACGACCCGGGCAGCTCCCCCTGGCACTTTAAAATGTTTATGTGCTCCGGGAATTTGGCCCTCTACTTTCAGTGTGTGTTCACTCGATGAAAACCTGTAACAGTCTTGTAGAGCTACTTAAAACATTTGTGGAAAACCATGAAATCTAGGCCAAGGTAAATAAAATGGCTCAGTTCGTGCAACTTGCACGGGACACATGGAGGGAAAGGGACGCAGGCATTGAGCTCCGAAGACTGGAGGCCCAAGACGTGCGCGGGGTACAAGGCGCGGCCCTGGCCCTGGCCGGCGTTGGTGCGCGCGCCCTGGCGCAGAATCTCCCCGCCCGGCCCAGGCCCGGGCTTGCCCCGGCGCCCCGGCCGCGCTCGGGGTTGATTTGTACCACCTTGCAAGGAAGTGAACGCTTCGCACGGGAAGGGGAGGCGCCTGCGCCGGCCGCCGCGCCACTCGGGGATGCCCGGAGCCACCGCCGCTCGGGGCCGAGGCATTGCCCGACGCGCGGGCCCTTAGCTCGCTCTCCGCAGCCCCCACCCCCGCTAGAGGAGTCAAATCCGGCTTTCAAAGCGAGGGGAGGGTGGGGATATCCGGTGCCTCTCCCGCGCCAGGAGGAGGGGGAGGGTGGAGAGGATCCTTGGCCAGTCTGCGCCAGCACATTCAAACCAAAACAAAAAGATTAAAGGAGCAGTGGCTGGGGCGGGCGCTATTGCCGGCCGGGACCCGGGCGGACGCGCCCGGCTTCCACCAGGGCTGCGCGACTGGCGAGAGCTGCGCGCGGCCGGGCTGAGGGCGGGGGCGGGGGCGGGAGCGGAGAGTCGTGGGAAGGGGGAGCCGAGGGGAGGGCGCAGGCCGGAGGAGGGGCGGACCCGCCCGCGCGGAGCCAAGCGGAGCCGAGCCGCGCGGCCCGGGCTGGGCGCGACCCCGACCGGCGGAGGCTTCGGTAGCGCACGCCGCGGGCCGAAGCTAGGGCGGGCTATGCTGCGACTGGCGCCCGCTGGCGCCCGAACCATCGTGGACATGTCTTACTCCCGCCACTTCCTGGACTTCCAGGGCTCCGCCATCCCCCGAACCATGCAGAAGCTGGTAGTGACGCGGCTGAGCCCTAACTTCCGCGACGCGGTCACCCTGCGCCGGGATTGCCCGGTGCCGCTCCCTGGGGATAGAGACCTTCTCGTCCGAAACCGGTGAGCCCGGCGCGCGTTCCCGGCCGCGGCCTGCGCGGCGCCGCTCCCGGCTGTCCCGGGCCGCCCGCGTTCCCACACTGCGGCGCGCGCCCGGGCGCACCGCCTGACTTTGCGAGATCCCGGGAAGTTGAACCCGCCGCCATCTGGCGAAAGCGTGTGTAACGTGAATTGCTGGTGTGAATATCCGACGCCACCGAACCTCCTCTGGACTGGGAGTTATTTTAATTTGGGACTCCCCTCCCCTCCCTCAGCCTTTCCTGCTCCCCCTCCCGCACGCAAAATAAAACCTGTCCGACCTAAAAGGGGAGGCTCCCGGCCCAGCCCACCCACGCGCACCCACGGTTCCTGCGTGGACAGAATCTTTAGTGGAACAGGAACATCCTGGACCCGAACTGCGATGTTTAGGTAAACGTGCTTTGCAGGAAGGCGCGGGGGACATTTTGGTTAGCTTTTGGCTAGCTTTTCCTGTCCCCTCCAGGTTAGCGAAGGCGGAGCCCTTCCATGGGAATGTTGAGCGACCTCACCTTTCTTGTTTGCGTGGTGTTGGTGCTGTGTGACTGTTGTCTGTTCCCTGAATACAGGGGCACGCGGGTGGCGCGTGTCTTGGGCAACTGGGCCAGGGCTGGGCTCAGGCATGGCTGCGTTTGTTTGCCTACATGTTTGTAGATATTACGGCGTCACTGAGGTGGCTCGACCTTAGGACTATCTTTTCCACTCCCCTGGCCTTTACCTCAAATGCATTTCCACCTCACTAATCTTTAGTATCTGTTAAGTGACTGGAAGGAAAAAGCCCTGACACTCTGTTGGAACCGTACCGGCAAAATCTCTGTGCAGGCTTCCCCTCGATGCCAGACTTGAGGCAGGGTGTTGCACTGTGCCCTATGACCTGCCAGATTCCATCCAAAGCGTTTCAGCGTTGCGTGTTTCAGGCTTAATATTGTCGCAGAGAGGAGTTCTGGCTGTAACTTGGCTCTAAAGTGTGTGCTAAAAAGAACTATAAGTCCCCAACAAAATTGGAAGCACAGAATGTACCCTGACCAAGTAGCTGTGTGCAGTGTTTTCATTAGTACAGTTCAGAGATTCCTATCAGTCTTCCCACACAGAATAATGATAGTGATATTAAACTTCTGGAAACCTATTGGCAATGTAGTGTTTGAGAGAACCAAGGAGGAAATTGAGGGCTAGTGGGAAGTGCCTTAAAGGTTAGGGTGTACTTGTGTCCTTGAAGATGCTTGCCTTGGCCTTGCACATGGCAGAGGACTGCTTCATTGTGTGAGAAATGCTAAGGCTGTGGAGTGCAAGAACATGTTTTGAGCGTACATTCACATAGAACATACGGAGTGCACAAGTGGTCTGCCTGGAGTACAGAGAAGACCAGACAGAAAAGCTTTTCAAGCAAACTTTAGAAGGAGGCATTCCATGCTTGCTTTTTTGTGATATGGTGTTCAGCAAATGCTAATATAAACACAAGAGAACTGCGTTAATAATATCCGCTTTAAAAACAAGTGTGAATGAGAAAGGAGGTACAGGAAGGGACAAGTCCAAGGAAGGTGTCAAGTTAAGAGAATTGACCAACCATAGCGTGGTGGGACCATCTGCTGCCACCTGTGGAGGTGACTGCTCCCCAACTGCTAGGTGTCCTGACTCTACCTGCCAGCTATATAAACTGTAAACTGTGGAGTTCCTTTTTTCTTTTCTATCTTCCAAGGGTGTCCCCTCTCTCTCCCCTTGCTCGCAACCACATCTGAGTGCCTTAGTTTGGGTTGCTTTAAAATGTATGGTTCTTTTTTCCTTCCATATAAGCGAATAATCCATTTAATATAAATAAGAATACCTTGAACTCTAGCTTTTATCTTGAACCCATAAAAAAATGGAACCACTTTTGTGCAAGCTGGGAGGGGGCAAGAATGTTAGCCCCCCTTTCCCTGCTCCCCCAATTACCAAATTACAGAAAGATCCCATATTCTTTTGCATAGTTCAGTAGTAGCATCTTACCAGTTTTTAGGAAGAGAGGTTTAATCATTTGCTGCAAGTTCATTTAAATCCTAGATCAAATCTCCCTCTGAGCTGTGTTAATTGCATTACAATTTTATGCAAGTACTTCTCATCTTTATCATAATAAAATCTGCTCTGGAGTGAATGGATGAAGCCCAGATTCTCATGTTTGGAAGGGTATTTGCAGGTTTTAATTGTGCTCCATCTGACTTTTTTGTTTTTTCTTAATGAACATCTGAACATTTTATTCTTGTCTTAACAAAAAATATAAATTTCTTCTTTATAAGGAAGGAATTACTTCTAAGCTGGACATCCATGTAGAGTAATGCTAACCTTTGAAGGGAGGTGTGAGCAGGGGTGTATGAAACACCCCCCCCCCCAATGTGAAGGTGATACTCTTTAACCTTCCCACTCCCCTGTTTCCTTGCACCCTGAACAACTTCTGATTTACCCCTCATTGCAAGTTGGGAGCACCCCCGGGTCAAATCAGTTTGTTAGATATTTTTAACTTTTTGTAAGACGGTGACAGATTATTTCGTTTCCAAATATTTCTAAGGATTGACTGCCCAAATGTATATGATAAGGAGCAGAGAGAGTTTGTAGGAATGGCAAAAAAGACTATGGGGGTGGGGAAGGCTTTTTTATGATAAACCGTTTGTTGCTCACCAGAGGGTAAAAATATTTCTTCTCGCTCTCCAGGCTGAGAGTTCTTTCTTTTTCTCTTCTTTTTTAATTTTTTAAAAAACAAAGCCCGGTTCGAGCGATTTTGTTTTGTATCCCAGTATTGAAAGCTTTTGGTGTGCAGTTGAGTCTTTAGATTCAGTTTGTTCAAAAGAAAGCAGGTTTTTTCTCCTCTGCAAGATCTCCCTCTTGCAGTGAATAGGAGGAAGGGGGTCAGCACTTTTTAGTCTGTACAAACTAATAAGAGTTTGTGTTTGAGAACCACCCATCTAGGTCCCATTCTTATTTCTGGGGTCCCTGGATTTTAAGCCTTTATCAATGGATCCTCTCATCGAATTGCTAGACTCCTGTGTCTTTATAAGCACACATTTTCACCTAAGGTGGGGGCCAGTGGCAGAGAGTGTCTCCGCTGAGCATCCTTTGCAACCTTTTCCCCTTTTCCCCTTCACCTTCCTTTCTACACTGCCACAAGGGCTCCTTTCCCTCTGAGCCAGCTCTGCCCTTCAACTTGTTTCTGGTGGAGCTGCACCTCCGGCTGAAGACACTGGCGCAGCTAAGCCCAAAGCCCAGGTAAGGACCGGTGTCCAGTTCCGGCAGCGGCAGTCTAGCCGCCGGGAGGGAGGTGCTGTCTCAAAACCCAGTGCAGGGGAAGCGAAGGCCGGGCCCTGGGGACCAGGAGACCGGGAGGGTGCAGTTCTGGAGCCGAGCTTCGGCATCTTGCTGCGCTTCCAGCCCAGGTCTCCTGCCTCGACGACACAGTGCAGATGGTGTAGAAGAACGCGGGCTGGGGCAGAAAGCTGAAATGGGTGGAGGCCAAGGTGAAGTCTAGCCCCGGGCCGAGGGGGCTGTGACAGACGCAAGGCTCCAGTGGCCCTGCTTGCGCCACAGAGAACGTTTCCACCAAGCGGGCTCCCCCCGGCTAGCAGGGAGTTGAGTGTGGGTTCTTCTGGCACGGAGGAGCTGAAGCCGGACTGCAGGCTTGGAACAGATGGGGGTCAAGCTGTGTGCGTGGAGACCCGCAGGCAGTGGCCTGCGGTGGCGCGACGCTTGGGGAGAGCCTCAGAGGCGCTCCAAGCCGGTGCCGCAGGCCGGAGAACTAGCTGCTGGGCCTGCGGGTGGGCTTCAGGGCTCCGGCGCCTGCCCTGCGGCACAGGCAAATAACCTCCGGGGATCCGATCGCTGCAGTGTTTTAAACCCCGTCGCAAACTCAAGCCGCCTGCCTACCTGCCGCAACTGCCCTGCTGCTTTTAGCAGAACCCCACTGCCAAACTCGGCCTCTGCTGTCCTTATCCTGCGTGCCACCTCCCCTGCGCCCTGCCCTCCAACAGGCCGGCTCTCCACCTCTCTGCTCTCGGAAAGTGGCAAACTCGCCCCCCCCCCCAGCCATAGAGGGCCTTGAGGCTATTTCCTGCAGAGCTCCCGCCCCTGGCTGGGAAGCACGAGGAAGGGGCGGACCTCAAGGGCCACCACCGCCGACTAGAGAGTGTCCCTTGCAGCCCAGAAGGGAAACTCCCCGCAGAGGTGCTGGCGCTGTAGGAGGTGGGGGATAGAAGTAGCAGGAAAGGGTTAACTGGGCAAAGAAGCTCCAGAAAGGTCCTAGAGGTTGGGCTGGGTCCGCACCCCATAGAGCAAAACCTGCTGCCACTTCCACCCCCGCAGGCGCTTGTCCCAGAACTTGCTGTTACAGCCCCAGGCAGGACGGAGGTCGGCTTGGCTGTGTCCTGGGCTCCTCTGTGAAGTCCAGAGCAAGCTCCGGAGAAACTGGCTCTTCTCTCTTCTCAGGGAGGCCGGGTTCTGAGCATTATGTAAACTTAAAGGAAGAATAAATAGTAGGAATCTTGTTATTAAATGCCAGATGAGAAACCCGCAACAATCATTTTTCCCACTTCTCATTACTTCAAATTATTTAGGATATGAAATTCTATAACATGTTATAGAGGTTATGGTGAGCAGACTTAGAGGCCAAGTTTGACATAGAGAAAGAAACTATTTCCCAGCTTCCTCATTGCCAGTGTAGAGAACTTTCTAATCTGTAGATAAAAGGTAATCAAAGAGCATTTGTAAGTGCAAAATGCAAATAGTGTACTCCAGTGAACCAGTATCCTCATGCAATTTGGCTTATTAAGTTAAATTAAAAATAAATTATTTCAAAATGACCTACTTCACAGCTTTCTTTTGCCAACAGCTACTACAGTTTTTTGATTCATTGTATGTTGAAAATGACGTTTTAGGATCCTCCCTTGTCTGTCAAAGCCACCTCAGTATTTTCAGTAAATATTTTGCTCTGTGTATCAGGTTATTTCTTTGTTACAAAGTATGTACTGAGATACCGGCTTCAAATTACATTGATAAGGGATACCAAAATAAAACTAATCGTCTGGTATTAATCAAGTTATGTCTCTGCTTCTTTTTAAGGAAAAATACAGTGACGATTTGCCTTTTCATCTGAAAAGGACTGTAAAATAAATGTTCCATGAAAATTATTTTCCCCAATTTTTCTACTCAATCAAAATGCATAGTTTTTACACTGGACAGTTAACACCAGAGAGAAAATTTTCTGCAGCCATTTGAAAAAACCAGGGCAATAGCATGTAGCAACCCATACCCTTGCATGTTCCATCAATCTTTAATGTCATTATCATTAACTATTATTATCTGGAGTGCTAAGTTGTTGCTAGAGTCAATACAAGTACACTTCTTTGAATATCTTTTATCCCAGTGTTGTTTTAAACATTTTTGATAAGAGGGCTTTAATTCCCAACTCAAAGCTTCAGTGAAAATATCCTAGATTTTTCCTTGTCTTTTTTCTTTTTTTCTCATTTCTTTTTTTTTGAAAGAAAGAGGTTAGAAATAAAGGACATGTAAAATAATTCATTATGTAATTAAAGTCATACAAAATTATTCCTAAATTGAGGAAAGAATAAAATATGGTACAACTCAGTAAAGATCACTATTCAGCTAGTATATATTTGGTTTCTTTTTCTTTTTCTTTTCCAGTATAACAGTGGGACTAATTTTCTCAAATTTTATCATAGCTTAGAAAACCCCCAGAGTCACCAGAACCTGAAAGGTATTTTTTTCTAAGCACAATATGTGGGCCTTAGCAAGGAAAATGTCTTAATCCATTTTTGTATTTTTTTTTCTTCTAGATTTGTTGGTATTAATGCTTCTGACATCAACTATTCAGCTGGCCGTTATGACCCATCAGTGAAGCCCCCATTTGATATAGGCTTTGAGGGAATCGGTGAGGTTGTAGCCTTAGGCCTCTCTGCCAGTACCAGATTCACAGTGGGCCAGGCTGTGGCTTACACAGCACCTGGTTCCTTCGCTGAGTACACAGTTGTGCCTGCCAGACAAGCAACTCCAGTGCCAACTGTGAACCCAGAATATCTCACCCTGCTGGTAAGCGGCACCACTGCATACATCAGTCTGAAAGAGCTTGGAGAGCTGTCAGAAGGAAAGAAGGTTTTGGTGACAGCAGCAGCTGGGGGGACGGGCCAGTTTGCTGTGCAGCTCTCAAAGAAGGCAAAGTGCCATGTAATTGGAACCTGTTCTTCTGATGAAAAGTCTGCTTTCCTGAAGTCTATTGGATGTGACCGTCCCATCAACTACAACATTGAGTCTGTTAGAAGTGTCCTGAAATCTGAGTACCCAGAAGGTGTCGATGTGGTCTATGAATCCATCGGGGGAGCCATGTTTGATTTGGCTGTAGACGCTTTGGCTACCAAGGGGCGCTTGATAGTAATTGGGTTTATCTCTGGCTACCAGAGTCCTGCTGGCCTTTTGCCTGTGAAAGCAGGAACATTGCCAGTCAAACTACTGAAGAAATCTGCCAGCATCTGTGGCTTTTTCCTGAACCTTTACCTCTCCAAACATCAGGCAGCTATGGAGCACTTGCTCAAGCTATGTGCCAGTGGGGATCTGGCCTGCAAAGTGGACCTGGGTGACCTGTCTCCAGAGGGCAGGTTTACTGGCCTGAACTCCATATTCCGGGCTGTCGATTATATGTACATGGGAAAAAACACTGGAAAAATTGTAGTTGAATTACCTCACTCTGTCAACAGTAAGCTGTAAAAACAGAACAGTGATATAAATCAAAGGAGAAAGAAAGCGAGTACTTTATGCCTCAGAATTACTCAAATCAATTTATTTTAGTTGGTAGTGGATATAATATTTTCTAAAACAGCAGTAAGGTGTTATGAATATAGATGTCTCCCTCCTCCCCATCAGACAAAAAAAAAAAAAAAAAGTGCCAATAAAAGTTCTCTTCGTGGATAAGAGGTAAAACATTTACATTTGATTCTTTCGTCATGAACGGTCTCATTCCAGATTTTATTGTTCCAAGGAAGTAAATTAATTCCTGATGCAGTGCCCAATCAAATCAGTATGTCTTCAGCTTGATGAGATTTTAAAATTAGTCTTGAAAATAGTTCAGTCTTTTTTGCTGAGGGAGACTTTGCTCTTATGTTAATAGGTAGTCTGCCAGTGAGAGGTGTGGCACAAATCAGCTATGTGTTTTCACAGTCAGTATCCTCAGGAAATGCCCCATTCCCTTTTTTTTCTATAAATCACTAACAACTATCTAAACAGACATTTGGAGACATCTCCTCAAAATTTGATTTTCTTGTTTTTAAAAAATGATTCAGCAAGTACAGACATCTTAAGAATATGTTTGATGGCTTTATCCACAACCTGGTAAGCTGTATAGAATGTAAAATTTCCACGATCTTTGAAGTAGCCAATTCCTGTTGAAAATTGACACAAGACAGGAAGTAGATTTTAGCAAGGGAAACCATACAATTTAAATGGACTTTTAATATATGCCCAGGAAAGGAGAAAAAAAAAGCACATGCTACTTTTACAGAGAGCCTTTGCCTACATAACAGGGACCACAGAAGGAAAAACGTCTTGAAGGCACAGGTAAGGAAGGGTTAATGCTGCACTTCATGTGTCTGCCAGAGCATGTGTCACTCAGAACCTTGCACAGTAGGGACCGAAGTGATCTAAAGGATACTGTATTTGCTTAAGTTAGGAGCTTGTAGTCAGAAGATGTGGTTTTGTATTCTCTTCGTGTAAATGAGCAGTCAGTGATCTTGTATTCCCATTTTACTGC
This sequence comes from Myocastor coypus, assembly GCA_004027025.1. Taxonomy (NCBI): domain Eukaryota; kingdom Metazoa; phylum Chordata; class Mammalia; order Rodentia; family Myocastoridae; genus Myocastor; species Myocastor coypus. Next base: position 17,621 of record PVJA010001513.1, on the reverse strand, counting down.
TCCAGTGTTCTGGTGGAATGCAATGCCCTTTGTCACCGTTGCCTGGTGTCTTACACACACACACACCCCTACTGACCACATGTGAAGAGTAACTTTCTCTTCTGAATCACCCAACAGCTGATCCACTTCCTTCTTAACCTTCAGTGCCACAAAGGCTGCCACCACTTTCATCATTAAGTCAAAATCCCACAGTGCCTTCTAATTGAAGGTGAAGCCAACAGATTATTGTTCACAGTCTTGAGTTTCAGTGCATCAAATGTGCTCGGTGAAAGGGAATGTAATTAAAGATGCTCCAGGAAAGTTGGAACCAGATTTAATTCTTTTCGTGCATCTGAGGAGCAAAGAAATCCTACTGCTGAATAGCTGTTAGTATCTATTTTACAAGATTTACTCATTTTCAGGTACCTAATGTAGCTGCTAGCATGCATGCACAACAATACAATTTATATGGTAAATGGAACCAAATAATGGCTTCACTGAATGTTATGGCTTCACTGAAGGGAAATGTCACGGTAAATAGCTGCCAAATTATGGATCATGCCGAAGTGTCACAACTGCACTAAAGACAAATAGCACTAGAGGCTATTGCCACTGTGACGCTTTTGAGTTATGAAGAAGGGTAGCAGCCTGATTTGAGGTTCTTTGTGTCCTCATCCTCGCAAAGGGCTACTAGTGCAGGGAACAAGAAAGGCTCATCCAGTATGGTGCTCAGTTATTAATCTGTCCCTTTCAGACCTAACAGCTGTAACAAAACAGAAAGAGACTTTGCTTCCTTGCTCTTCAATATACAAATAGGGGGGTAGCAGGTTTTATGAATGTAACTATGCTCAGAAAATGACTGGTAATGGAAAAATGTTATAAAATAATCTAATCAAAAGATATTATTAAATTTAACATAGTATATGTCTGAAAGGGTTAGTTGCTTCTTATGCAGATAGATGTGTGAAATCTAAGCAATAATGCACTTTCTCCCTCAGTAAAGACTTGAGGACTGAGGACATTACCGACTAAATTGCTTTTTCTACACTGAAGTAAGTCCCGGTTTCTTTCATTTTAATGGGAGGGTAATAAAGATGAAAGACCAACATTTTATCTGATGGGTCCCTTAAGCTACAGAATAGAAATTTATTATGTTTTGAGGGAATATACTAAATTCAGCTATGTAAAAATAAAATTCAAGCACCCAGCTTTAAAATAAAACAATCAGAAAACCTCATGTTCTTGCTGTCCCCAAACTGAGAAACTACAGTGCATGCTGTTTTCATTTATTCTTAGAAAACAAGCATGAAAGATTCTGCCCATTTAGATAATGCTAAAAATATGTTTAAACATTTTTTTTATTCTTTTGAAAAATGATTTGTAAATTGAAGGTCATAGTTCAGCATCAGTTTCTTCCTCTGGGATTTCTGTTCAAGACCAGCCTCTGATGGGAAGTGAAGTTGTTTAAGTGCTCCTACACCTTTCTTCTCAGCTGTATTACATATCATCAAAAGCACATCCGTAATTCAGGGCTGTTGTCAGTCTTTGTTTTAGAGAAGGGACAAGAGTCGAGCAATCATAGTGGATAAATAATTGCTCAGTTTTTATTGTGCTCTTCTCTGCATGTTGGGTTTTAGTTTCCTGGCCAGACAGGATGGAGTTTGTCTCTTAGGAAAGAGTGGACTCCCAAGAACAGGAATCAAGTAATCAGGTTTTCTAAAACACCAAATGCCATTGTTTCCATTCTGTTATGCATACAGAAGAGACCAAGAGTATCTTTCTTGGTCCCTTTGACAATAACTACTGTTAGCTGATTTCAGCATTAAAAGTAGGGATTAGTTTGCAAAGAAATGATAAGGTTGAACGCTATGTTCTATAAATTGTTATGGTACGATTCCATCTGAATGAAGTTTCTCAGGAGTGGAATAGATGGTCATTAATATTATGTTCTGTATTTATCCAGTGAACATGCAGTGACAAGTAGCTGCTGCTTATTAAAATGAAAAATCCTACATTACAGACTTGAGGAGCATTTCATTTAATGAGGATGTAATGTCTTCAGTACAGCACAGACCTTTTTGTGTTTCCCTCCACAAGATGCTGGGAACTTGACAAATGATATCATTTAAGACACATGCCTGCCTTAGGGACTTGGTTTTTGGCTTCCTGTTTCTGGCTTTTATTTGGGTAACATTTGTAATGGCTACCTGACTTGTACCTATAACATTTTAACCCTTCCTGAAGTTCTCATTCCACATGAATTTACCTCTTTCAGGCCTAGCTTTTAAAATGGGGCGGCATGTAAGCACCCAAACGTTTTTCTTGATTACTTGAATGATTTCTTGAACATCTTGCCACATGTTCGTGTGGTATAAATACCACATTGTAAATTGCATAGAATTAGATAAACCATGTGTAGCTTTCAGATAAATACAAAAGACCAAGTATAATTCCTTAAGGTCTGCAAGTTTTATGAATACAATTCAGTTACAGAATGACCTGATTTGATGAATTCATGGTTTTATCTGCTCTCCACCCTCTTACATTTTTGTTATTTATAATTAGAGAAAAATAATGCAAGCTTTATTAATGATTTTTCAAGTTTTGAGTTTTTGTTCATTTGATTTTTTTGTTTGTTTGTTTGTTTGTTTTTTTGTTTTTTTGTGGGACCAGGGTTCGAACTCACGACCTTGCACTTGCCCAGCAGGCACTTGTGCCTCGGAGCTATCTCCCAAGCCCCCATTTGATTATTTCTTTGTTTAGTTGTAACTGTTTTCCCAATTGTGGCCCAGAATTATTTAGTTCATAAGTCTCAAAAGTGAAACTGTAAAGCCTGATTATCAGTCCTCTAATGGCATGATCACGTTAAATGTTGAATTGTTTTTTCCAGCCTTTTAGGATCAAGATATTTCAATTGATGAAAGGAGAAATGCTTTCCAATAAAGGAGAGCTTTATTGGTGTTAACCATGAGCAATCTACAAGAGATTGCCTAACAATTTATGTGAAATACTAGAATAATATTTTGCTATCATGAGCTCAAGTAAATTTTGGTATAGAGAGTTGATATTCAGAGAAGTCAAATAAGAAGCATAAACATGCTGGCATCCGTACTTCCCAGCACGTACCCTTGACACTCGGGCTTGTAGACCTTCCTCTCAGGGCCACTCCTAGCATCCCAAGGGGGCCTGGATGCACTCAGAAAGTGTGTAGTGGGTCCCCCAAGCAGAAGGAAAGTACTGCATGGAGGACAGTTAGGAGGAAACCAATATGTGCTTCATATGTGCTGAGAAGCCATGAGCCAAAAGCACAGAGATTTAAATGGCCCCCCAAAGTAAGAGTTTCCCTTGAAGGGTACTATTTGACAGTGTCTTTGTGCCAACACAAAATTAAAATAATAATTAAAACACACCCTGCTGATGGGTGGCAGCATCCAACATGAAAGATGGATTTGTGCTTAGAGCTCAGAAAAATGTTCCATAAAATTGCCAGCTACTGTTTGTTGTTCCTTGCCCTCTGCTTAATAAGGTTGTAGAATGATTTGTGTGAACAGCTCCTTTGGACAGGGGAAGATGCCGAAAGATGTAAGACAGGACACCCCACTTGGAAGCACTTGTACCTTCTATGCCCAAACTTGAAAAGTCCTTGCCAGCTCAAGGGTGGTTATTGCTAGTTTAGAACTGAAAGGAACTTGTGTACTCTCTGGCCTTTATAAAAGGATTGCCCTTTAACTGGGCATAATGGCACATGTCTATAATCCCAGCACTTGGGAGGCTGAGGCAGGAGGATCAGTGTGAGTTCAAGACCAGCCTGGGCTACAGAAATGAGCTCAAGGCCAGCCGGAACTGAATAGTGAGACCCTGTCTCAAAAAGCCAAATAAATAAATAAATGTGTTGCCCTTTATGCAGCAAAATTTGGAGTGAAAGGGTAATCTAGCTCTATCTGTTGCATGCGTAAAGAGTCTAAGACTCAACAGGAGCCCAGTTTAAAGTGACGAGTTCTGCTGGATTCAGAAGCCAGTACACAGAGCCCTCCCAGTGCATCAAGCCACCTCTGCACTAGCCTCTTTCCCCTCTGCCAATGTCCCCCAGTGTCTGGCTTAAGTGTGTGGCAGAACAGCAGCTGTTTTTTGTTAGGAATTTTCTTTAGATATGATGGCAAATGCAGGGGATGTATGGTTCTGACCCTGACAGTGTCATCACCTCTTTAATCAAGTACAAAGTAGGGTGACAAATCATTGGATTCTCTACCATTTAAGTATCACTCAACCTTTTGAAGCAAAACAAAACCAAAATCAGATGGAATTCATGGCTGAGCACCCACTAATTTTGCTGATCAAAATGGTTGGCTCTCGTAATCCTTCCTTTGAAGCGAAATATCTAGATTTTGAACTTGCTCACTGTACTTGAAGTCCGGTTCTAACTCAAAGCTCAGTACTGCCTGGGACTCACTGCGAGTAGGAAGTGCCCAGAGGTGAAGGGACACTGCTGAGTATGGCGAAGCCTTCAAGGGAGCGCGTTTCATTTTCCGATGTGGCAAGAACCTCATCCTCTGCGCAAACAGCAGATCATAATTAAGGCTCAGAAATAAGCCCTTCAGAACCATATGACATTGAACACGCGTGTCTTTCCCTGTCGTTTCCATCTTCTTTCCTTCAAACTCATGCATAACAAGCGTACACTTTCAACTTTACATGAACAAATCCTTTCCCAGTAGAAGCAGCTTCTTTTAGCATTGAAAAACCACTTCACAAGAATAGCAGCAGTGTCAAAGGCAATCACACTTTGTAGGAAACCTCATTGCTCACCAGGGGACCAGCAGCTCGAGTGTTCTGTCTACATGTTGTTGGAATTTGCATTTGGAAATTGAATTGTCTCCTTGAGGGTTTTTACTCAATGTAACTTTTAGAGAATGCCTTACATCCTAGTACATCGGTGTATGTGAATGAATTGAAAGAGCCCCAGCATCACCCCACCTATTCAAAAACTGTACATTTTCTAACAGCAGTAAAATTAAAGAATCATTGAGTAATATTTATCACTGCTGCTTTTGCATATACTCTGTGTGTGTGTGTGTGTGTGTGTGTGTGTGTGTGTGTGTTATGGCTGGCTCAGCCTGCCCTGGGGGTGGGGGTGGGGCTGGTGCAGTATGTGGTGCCAGGGGATCTGATCAAACCAACTCACGGTCCCTAAACTTGCCTAAGCAAGCGCAAAAAGCAACCCTTTCAAAACTCACCTGGGACACACAGTGTCTGATGTTCTGGTGACAGCTATTTTTACACAGTCTGAACAGAACAGAAAAGAGATCTGGAAAGGTCATAGGAGGGACGTGGACAAGCAAGCCCTCTACCTCTGCAGGTGAAGGCAGAGTTCTCAGACCTCCACTCCTAAAAGTTCTCTTTCTGCTTTTGTAGTCAAAGTCTTTGTCATGCCAATGTTGTCTGCCCCCTGGCCAGGGGTCACCAATTAAACCTCAGTCCTTATACCAGAGCATTAAGTAAAAATGCCAGCAGGTCTCTGTTGGTTTCCTATCATTCAGCATATTACATTATTAGCATAATATTTTACAATTATCCTGATGAAGGGAGAGCTTCTCATCTCTATCACCTTTGGATCAGGTCACTTGAAACATGCAATGTGGCAACACATGCCACATTTACTTAAAGACTGACCTTCAGAAATTACAGTAATGTAAGAGGCTGTGGCCTTTATAAGGGGAAAGTTAAAATCTATACAAGTGCTTGTTAATATACCGCCATCATAATCAAAGTAGAAGCTCTCTGTCTAGGGTTAAATAGAAGAAAACATCTTTCTCAGAAAGGAGGCGTTGTTGCAGACAAAAACCTAATTTATAGATAGCTGTGGATCTGGAGGAAGGGACAAACGTCCTGTGTGAGGAAATGGGTAGACCGCAAGGATCCCTGAGCACCCCTGCTTATCTTCACAGGGAGGCACCTGTGGTGGCAGTCCCCTGGGGTACATGCCAGGCCTGCCATCCATTTTCAGTGCTTTCTTTAGAAGAAGCTCAGCTGAGAAGGATAGGAGTCTGCGGGGCCAAAAGAATGTCTTAAACCACCACAGTACAGTGGTGTACTTCTGCTCTGGGTCCAGCACAGAATGGAAACATGGATAGCAGAGACTGGAAGTGACCTCTGATGGCCTCAGAGAAAATTAGGGGTGGAGAGGAGTGGAGCTACTGGGCTGCAGATGGGATCTGAAAGTACTGGGGTCTCCAGGCTGTCAGGCTTGGATCAGTGAGCCTCAAACGTGTGGCTGTCATTTTAACGGAGGGGGGCGGTGAGTAGGGAAGGAAGTGTGACTTGCCTGCCTGCAGTGAGTTTCTCTCTTCTCTTTTTCCTTCCCCTCCTCTCTCTTTCCCTCCTCTGCCATCCCCCCTCCCCTCTGTTCAGTGTATTTGGTACAGAGTACTCACAACACAGCTCCAACTCATAGCGATCCTGCTATTTCCAGCCTCCCCAGCATCCTCAGTTCTGTGTAACTGAAGATGGTCGCTCTCACGTTTGGGCTGCAGGGACAGTGTGTTTCCCCACCCTATTTCTACCACCTTTCACAGTGCAACTCCTGGGAGGGGAGGGTACTCCTGCAGGGCAGAGGCTGTTTCTTTTACACATCCTCCCCCACCCCCATCTCCAGTCCTTCATTGGGCATAGTACCTGCCTGTAAATATGAACTCAATGTCTGTTTTTCACTTGGTTTTTTAAAATATTATTTATTTATTTATTTTTAATTATGGCTGGCTCAGCCTGCCCTGGGGGTGGGGGTGGGGCTGGCGCTGTACATGGTGCCTGGAATGGACACTGTGGTCCTGGCAGTTGCCTAAGCTTACCTAAGCAGGCCCTTCACTTGGTTTTAAAATGGTCCCAACACACCCCTGCCAGCAGCTCATTGTCTGCTGCTGTGTAACTGCTTGTGGGCAACAGCAGGGATTTCTTGATTTCTTTCAGTTGCCAATGGAAACCCTAAAAAGTGGCCAGTAGTTCTCTTTAATCCCTGCCACAGCCTCAGGCAAACCATGTGACCACTCTTCGCTTGCCCCTGGGGCTGTGCAAAATCAGGTGAACTGACTGGACTGCGATGGAGAAGGATGGATAATGCAGGTCTTGTGCCCACCTGTTGCTGCAACAAATACTTTTTCCTTAATAGAAGTAACTATTTTAGGGCAGGCAAATAGCTCAGCGGGTTAAAGTGCCTGCAAACAGGCACAGGGGCCTGGAGTTCCAGCCATGCCCCTAGGCACACTGTGAAGGCAATTGAGGCTGGGCTTGGTGGCACACTGAAAACAGATGCATCAGTGGAGTCCAAGCTAGCAGTGAGACTGAACACCCTGTAGACACTTCCCTAAAATGCAAAAATAAATAAAATAAAATTTAAAAGTAGTGATTATTTTAATATTCTCTTGGCATCATTCCAAGGTGTTTTCATAGCCCTACCCTAAATGAATCCTCTGAATACTGGATTTCTTTGAAAGTCTCAATGGTGCTTAACACATGAGCATTGAGTTTGGAGTCTGAGGCCTGTTCTCTTCTTCACAAGTCAGCAAACTAAGTAGGCCCCAAGAGCTGCCCAGAACATAGTATACTCAGCACACTCAGCATGTCAGCTGAATGGATAAATGAATGGGTGAGTGAGTGAGTAAACACTAAAACCTGGGAGAATAAGGTCTATCCTTCGAATAACTGTGAAGATTTGTGTCCTAACCTTAGAACATTTTTTAAAATTCTGTTCATCATGTCCTACTCATATATGAGAGGACCTTGCCAAAATATGAAGGATACTTTCTGAGAAATGATACTGAGTGAAAAATTGTGTGTGTGTGTGTGTGTGTGTGTGTGTGTGTGTGTGTGTGTGCGCAGGGGGGAGATGGACCTGAGTTTAAGTTGTACCTCTTTTATTGGCCAAACTTGGATAAGATGATGATGATGATGATGATGATGATGATGATGATGATGATGATGATGATGATGATGGTGATTTTACTGGGAATCCAACTTAGTACCTTGCATGTACCAGGAAGATGCTGTGCCACTGACCTATATCCCTGGCCCAAGATTCTTAATTTACACAAGCGCTCAGGTATTTTTTTTCTTACTCATCTGTCATCTATGAAGGAGGAATAATAACACTAACCTGAGGATGCCATCTGACAAACGCGGAGCACAACCATCACATCTTCGCTACTGGCACCACCTGCATTTCTCCATGTGGAATGAGCCACTAAGGAGGGTGCTGGGCAGTGCCACACACACTCCGTGTGAGTTTGTGCCCCAGCATGATTCCAGGACATAGGCTCCAGCTCTTCTAGTTTCAAGCTACTTGAGGTTAAGAAAAACCAAAGCAGTAACACTATTTGCATGGCAAGTTCTCAGAATTCACTATCTTTCTCACAGGTGGAGGAGGCCAAATATCCTGATGTGTCTGTTTATTATAAAATGTAGAGTTTTATTTCAAGTTTAAAGACAAAGTTGTAGTACCTCACAGTCCACATTAAAGGCTAGAAAGACTAGGTCAATACTAATCCCTCTCTGGCGAAATAATTTAGTGCCTTGTTTTTCATTCCTTCTGGGATGAAAGAGAACTTGCTCCTCATACTACTTCTTTGAAGAGCTGGAGAAATTTTCCATTCTACAGAATTCCCAGTTCCTTGCTTTGTTGTCAGTGCCTCTGTAGTGTCTGCTTTTGCCTTCCTCCCCCATGGAACGCACAGAGGCTACTTTATAATTGTGACAAGAATATCAGACTCTTACATAACAGCAACCTTAAGGATAAAATAATCTACCTAGTTCTTGTTCTAGAAGGGAAATCGAGGCTCACAGAGGCATGGCAGTTTGTCTAAGGGCACACCCACACCTCTGTTGCTAGCACCCAGGCTCTCTACCACCCCTCTCGCCCTATGCACAGTCTAGTAAAGCACTTCCCCAAAACTCTTTTTTAGACTATTTAAAGCATTCCTTTTCTAGAGCTTTTTAAACTCAGATAATTCACCCATTATGTAAATGGCAGAAAGTCTGTAATCAGAACTGGTGGAGTATTCTCTCATTTAAGCAGTCATGACTAGGAAAAAAGAAAAACTTTGGAGAAGCTTACTACTGTCCCATAAAAAAAAGCCAATGACACCAGTGTCATTGACCATGACAAAACAGCACACTGGTGATGGTCTTAGTCCTTTTTATGGATCATCTTTCTCCTTACCATAAAAGATCTGTGAAAAACACTGGTGAATTTGTAAAGCCTGTGCACAGTGATACCACTGATGCCCCAGAGCAGGAAATACCTTCTTTTGTGCGAAAATTTCAACAAAGGTACAGCACACAGGAGGTAGAAATATGCTCCTCTCAGGGACAGCGAGCCTGTGCCTGCACATGGTCATGTCCTCTGTCCTGGTGGAACTGCTGCTGGCATCTCTGTGTGAGGGAGATCCGCAGAGCAGGGATGAGCTGACCTATACACTTCCCCAGATGGAGGCATGTGAAAGGTGGGGCAGCCCACAGCTAAGCAAGGCCAGGAGCAGGGCCACCTTAAAGCCCCACTCCATGTCATTATTTCCTCCAGAAAGGAATTAACATGGAGTTACTGTGGAGCCTTCATCATGGACAGGATCCATCACACCTCCTAGATTTGAGGCTGTGTGCACTTTAAAGCACCAATAACCTCAGGCCCTTGGTCACTATTTGTTCGTCTTGCCCACAACCTTCAGAGGCCACGACATGGAAAGTGGACTTCCTCTGCCATGCCCAACGCAAGAGGATTCTGTCACTGAGCATGAGCCCCTCAGATACTTGTCCCTTTTTGGAAAAAAAAAAATGTTCTTTTTTTTTTTTTTTCATGTGCCAGCATTTTATTATCTCACTAGTGTGAAAACCTAAAACAGCTATGAAAATCCAAGATACGACAACTACTGTGAAAGGGAAAGAAATTGTTCAATGGGAAAGACAAACTGACATAAGGAAAAGTACAAATGAAAGAAAGGAAACATGTTTAGTTATATATACAGAATAGTTTGAATAATTGATTTTTATTCTGATAATATATTTTTAAAACATACAATAATATGTATGTTACACATTTTCAAAATCAGAGTAGCTGATTAACAATGGTTGATATATTATCTATTTTTATCTTTAAATCTTTCGCTCACATTAACAGATATAGTTATGTAAGTTTATTATTTTTTCACTGCAAAAAGAAAAGACTTTATTGCCCTGTCAGCTGACAAGGAGACTAAGAGCTAAAAAGGAGCTTGAATCCACCTCTCCCACTTGGCAGTGGGAGAGTGCAGAAGGGAAAAGTTGCTGCTTTTCTATTTGTTTCTTTTATGAAAGACAAAGCCTTTATTTTTTACTTTTTAAAAAGATTTGAGTGTTCTGAAATTAGTTGAAATTACAGCACATCTCCAAAAAAGGAACCTTTCAAACAAGAAATTTGAATAGGATCATAACAAGATACACAAAAATGAAATTGTCCAAAACTAATTGTAAAGAAAAACATGCATTAAAGCATATATTTTAAAAAATTAACTATGGAAGAACAAAATTAAATGATATCTTATTCCATATTAGAAAAACAAAGAGTAGTGTGTAAGAAACTAGACTAATTAATTCAAAGGACTCAAAGAGAAAAAAGACCTATTTATGTATAAAAGACAAGGAAGAAGTAACATAAAGTCAATGGAAAATGGAAATAGACTTTTTAAAGTTTCTAATACTAGAAGAAAATATCATATCATTTCTTATAAGTATATTATAAGTCAAAGATACGGTGTAAATCTGAAAACAAAAAATTAAGATTAAACAATAATCAGGAAATAAATATTCAAAATTAAATATTTCAAAAAAATTCATCTAAGAAATGATAATAAAGAATTACTAAGGGGGCTGTGGAGATAGCTCCGAGGCACAAGTGCCTGCTGGGCAAGTGCAAGGTCATGAGTTTGAACCCTGGTCCCACAAAAAAAAAAAAAAAAAAGAATTACTAAGAATAAAATGTAGCATAAATACTGGAATGGCAAATATATGACCATCACTTCTAACAGTGTGGGGATAGGTTATCACACAGAGTTCTACTACATCATAGACACAGACAGTGTCCATAACACTTACTAGTGGCCAGGTGTCACTTAAGGGACTGAGCTACTATTTCCTTGATGTCTACCCTGTAGACCCAGACAGAATCATGACCCATAGAGTTCAGGAGAAGTCCATTTGTAAAATATGCTGATGGACATATTCTGCTGCTGTATACAAAAGAATAGTTGAAAGACTGCTTTTGTATACCTCTTTTTCTCCTGTGTTTAATTGTTATCCTTTTTGGTGGGTTCTTTCCATTCTCCTTCATGGAGTTGTAGTCATTTTGATCCCTCTCTAGAATATCTTTTAGTAAACTGTGCAGGGTTGGCTTTGTCATCATGAAATTCTTTAGTTGTTCTTTGTCCTGGAAGTAATTCACTTCTCCATTAAGCTTGAAAGAGAGTTTTGCAGGATATATCAGTCTGGGCTGGAATTTGTTTTCTTACAAGACTTGAAGTACTTTGCTCCATGCTCTTCTTGACTTGATGGTTTATAAAGAGAAATCTGCTATTATTCTAATGGGTTTTCATTTAAGTGTGATCTGGTTCTTTTCTCTAGCAGCTTTTAGTATACTGTTCCTAAGCTGAATGTCTGGGATCTTGATTATAATATATCTGGGTGTGGTATTAATTGGGTTGATGTTATTTAGAGTTCTATATGCTTTAGTTGCCTGAATGTCAGATTGTTTCCCCATATTTGGAAAGTTTTCTGCTATTACTCGTATCCATGTTCTATGTATTTATTTGTTTGTCTATTTATTTTTTATGGCCAGCTTAGCCTGCCCTAGAGGTGAGGCTGGCACAGCATGTGGATCAAACCACAGTCACTATGGCTGCCTAAGCTTGCCTAAGCAAGTGCTTTAGAACACTGAGCCATCTTGCTGGCCCCATGTTCTATTTATATCATTTGTACTGATGCCTTCTTTTTTGTTGATGCCTGTTAGTCTTGCGTTGTTCATCTTTACATCATCCTGCAGATGTTGAATTATTTTTTCTTGCATCCTAGTTGTTTTTAAGAGATCTTCTACCTTTTCATTAGCTGAAACAGTGTCTTCAAAGTCTGAAAGTCTATTTTCACTTTCATTAAGATGGTTTTAGCCGGGCGTGGTGGCTCACGCCTGTAATCCCAGCACTCGGGAGGCTGAGGCAGGAGGATCGGTGTGAGTTCGAGGCCAGCCGGTGCTACAAAAGTGAGCCCAAGGCCAGCCTCAACTGCATGAGACCCTGTCTCAAAAAGACAAAAAATTCAAAAAGACAAAAAATTCAAAAAGACAAAAAAAAAAAAAAAAAAGATGGTTTTGCCAGCTTGTGATTGAGGCTTTAAGTTCCCCTATAGCACTTTGAATCTGCTTCATGCATTCTATTTCTTTTTTATATTGCTTGCTCATGGATTCCATCATTTTCTACTCTCTATTTTTTATCAGTGTATTCTTTAGGAGCACTTAGTATTTCCTTCGTTGTAGTTATCAGTTCTTTTTTTACTTCAGAAATTATTTCTGATCTGATTTCCTCTATACCTTTCTGCAGTTGTCTCTTTACTTCAGATACTGTTATTTCAGAGATTTCAGGTATGTGATTTCCAATTTTTCCTATACTATTATCTTCTGTATTTGTTCTGGGTGGGCTCTGAGCCTGAGAGTGCATTTTGCTCCTCTTTGTTATTTTGTATAGGTCTGTCTTCTGACCTTTTGTGTAGAGTTTTGGTAGAATTCTTACCTTAGCACCAGGTCCAGACCTACCAAGTTCCAACTTGTCCAGGTGGGTGTGGCTTGGTTCTGGCTGCTGTGCTCTACTTCTTTCTGCTGCAGTTCTTGGAGGTGAGCCTGTTGTGCCACTCTGCAAAGATGTTCTGCTCCTGGATCAGCTGGGTGGGTCTTGCCTCTATCCTCTCTGCAGGGAGTTCCACTGCAGGGTTCCACACCAGAGATGTGGAACTTGGGCCCTTGGTCGAATGAGGGTCCAGCAGGCACCAGGTCATCTTACTCACATGCCAGGCCTAGGCTCGAGGTTGAATGAAGGCCTAGTGAGCCTGGGTTGTCTCATTCACAGGCCGTGTCTGGGTCCTTGGTCTAATAAGGATCTGGTCAGTACCAGATCATCTCACTCACACATTGGGCCTGGGTTCTGACTGGAAGCACCTGTCCTGAAGAACCCATCTAAGTCAAGTCTGCAACAATGGGAATATTTCAAGCTCCTCAGCACTGTCACTTCTGCAGGAAACCAACTCATATACCAACTGGTAGCTATAAATGTTCATTTCAGACTGACCCAAGATCCCTGGCATAAAGACACATTCCTTTGCTTGAGGACTCTGCATGGATGGGAGGGGCCACAGGTGCTGTTGGGATGCCATGTTAGAGCAGGCCTGCAGGTAGCAGGAGCCAGGAGGAGCAGAGGAAGGCCCAGCTCCTGTAGCAATTACACTCACCAGCAGGCTGACAGGAATGGGGCCTTATTATGTGGATGAGTGGGGCCAGCTCCTACATCTCATCATCCTAACTTATATAAGTCAGCAAGCTTAATTGCTTCTTGTTCTTTCAAGCTGACTTGCCACCAACAATCTCATTATCACATGCATATGTTTATTTCACATTTTCAAGCTCTGCATGTGACCCAAATGCAATGGAGATATAATATTACATTTACCAACAAGATTGTTCATTCTCCTCCTCCTCCTCCTCCTCCTCCTCCTCCTCCTCCTCCTCCTCCTCTTCTTCCTTTTTCCCCTCCTCCTCCTCCTCCCATCCACCAGCCTGGGTCTGATATGCCCTGGAAGCAAGAAGCATACCCCAGAGTGGGACACAGGTGTGTGAGTGGGTGGCCAGTCTGAAAAGTTTCATAAACCATTTGACAATGAGAGGAAGAGCTCACGAGGCCTCTGCTTCCCAGTGCAGCAGCCCAGCATCACTCTCATGCATCCAGATGCCTACTTGCCAATCTGTCTGTCTTCAAGAGAAATTCTCATGACCCCAGCAGCCCTCACATTCATCAGGTGGGGCAGTGCTTATGCACAAATTGCCGCTCTGGAAGAGGAAAAGGTAGAGGGGAGACCCTTGACATCAGACAAGCCTTTCTGTGCTCCAGGCTTCCTGCTGAGTGCTAGAGATGTTTTCTTTCCTCAGATCTTCAGAACAGTGTGTTTTAGAGCAACACCATCTGATAGAAATATTAATGGGAGACACATGTAATTTAAATATTTTAACAGCCATATTAAATAAGGTGAAATTAATCTCCCTAATGTTTCACTTGGGAAAATATATCCTAAATCCTATCATTTCAACTTGAAATCAATTAATATAAAATTAGAAGAGGCACCACTTGTTAAAGTCAATAATATAACACATTTCACTTATAGTAGCTTAGGTACTGACTCAGCTAGTTTATATAATAATTTCCTTAATTCACATGAAGCTCAGAGGTAGGATCTATTATTATTAATCCCATTTTGCAGATAGGGAAATTGAGGTACAAAGTGCTAAAGAAATTTGCCTGAGGTCACAGACCACTGCACAAATAGGGCTCAGGGAGATGGATTTCAGCATCTGAAGCTTAAAGTGGGCCAAGCTGAGATCTCAGGACCTTACATGGATCAGCCATTTGATACGCTGCATAAGATATATGACTGAAGGAGCTGACTTCACCCTCTATTCTTTGGAGAAACAGAGATCCAGAGAAGTTCAGTACAGTCCCTGATGCCACACAGCTGGAAGATATCCAAGTCATTAAATCAGGTCTGTCTGACTTGGAAAATGAGGGTAGCTTCTAGATGGCATCCTTGAGAAAGGACAGGTGGCTGCTGGCCAGTTTTACACAGGGTGCTGAGATTTCTACATGCTGAGATGCAGATTTTGAAATGGAAGGGATGGAGTACTTAAAAGCCCAGCAAATCTTCTCTGCTCAGTGCAGAGGCAAGGTAGAAATGTGAGCATGAGAGCAGCATGGGCAGATGGGCAGGGCTTGACCAGAAAAGGGTCCAGGGATCAGAGTGAGGCAGCGGCCACCACCTGTCTCATGGCAGTGTCTGCCCCCAGCTCGCTCCCTAGTGGTGCCATCTTGGCCAGATCCTAAGCAGAGATAAGCCTGCTCTTAGGGAAATAGCCAAAACAAACCCCTGACTCCAAAGTGGCATTACCACTGGAGTTGAGGTGCCATCAGAAAGGGAAGCGTGTAGCTGGGCAAGTAGGGATTGTGGCCCCTGTGGGCAATATGGAAGGTGAGCAGGCAGAGTTCCCATCACACACCACGCCTGCTGCTCAAAGTGCAGCCTGATGCCCAGCATCCTGAATTTCTGAATTTCTGGACCCACCCAAACATGGCCACCAGGGCAGAGCTGTGATGGTGGCCCCAGATGTGAAGCCCTCTGTGCCTAAGGAGGGAGAAAGGTTAAGTGAAGCCAGCTTGTCTTCCGCCCTCTCTCCGGCCCCTCCCTCCTAGCCGCCCTTTCCTCATTCTTATCCTCCCTCTCTTTATCTGCTTTTTTTTTTTAATTTTTAATTTTTAATTGTATTTTATTTTTTCTTGTTTCAGAACTTTTGTTTGTTTATTTACGTATTTTTATGGCCGGCTCAGCCTGCCCTGAGGGCGGGGCTGGCACAGCATGTGGTGCCGGGGATGGAACCACGGTCCCTGCAGCCGCCTAAGCTTTCCTAAGCAGGCGCTTTAGACCACTGAGCCATCCTGCCGGGCCCCTTTATCTGCTTTGAAAACAGATTCGAAGCATGAAACGTTATCATTCCTTCTCTTACCACCCAACTTTTGGGGTTAGAATATATTAAAATATTTCCTAACCCTAGGACTAAAGATCTGAATTTCATTCTTCATACGTGAAAGAGAAACTATAGATGCCTTTCTATATATTAAAGAAATGTGTGTAATACAACCAATGGATTCTCCATGCAGAAAAGTCTGTATGCTCACTTTGGTTGTATAACTCTCCTGCCATATTATTTATTGCAAAGGAAGATCATCATGCTGATAAGAAAATAGTGTCACTTAAAAATTAGGTGGTTCCCAATCAACTTATGACAGTAATTGCTGCAATGTCCTCTTTGATTTAGACATAGTAATATCAATGTAATTGCCACTGGGAAGAAATTAGAATGGCTGTTAATGATAACTAACACATAAATGGCAATGAACAGGAACATGTATTTTATATCAAATTCAGCCACAGAGCAGCAGTAAGAAGCCTCATGCTTTCCAAGTCTGGCACCAACCCCTTGAGGAATGAAACTCCCTTGCTCTCTGGTAAGTGAGGGGGTGGATGATTACAGGGTTGTGGCAGTCAGGGGCAGGCCCAGTTCTCAGGCTCCATGACAAGCCTCCAGCCCTTCATGAAGATGTGTAGTGCAGCTCAAGAAAAGCCAATGGCCCAGAGCTACCTGCTTCTGTCCTGGGCTGGCATCATGCCATCAGCCTTCACCTGGAAACTGTTCTGTTAGTTTGTTCATTCTAAATCCTTCAACTCTGGTTTGCAGGGCTACACTGAATGCTGGAGTGGGGGCAAAGCCTACTAAGCACAGTCTGCCTCACCACCGTAAACTCCAGGTGAGCCAGCATTAAATTGGCACACTTATGAGGACTGTGCCACAAGCCAGTCCCATGATATTTGTTAAATCAGTGAAAGAGCTCACAAAGAAACCTTATTTTGAGGCTTAAAGTGGTGAACCACCTGGGTGACGTTTGGCTTAATGTTTAGCTTTTTTTTTTTTTTTTTACTTCTTGACACCTACTAAAGAGGAAACCTTGAGAAATGAAACCCTAGGCAGGAAAATGTGTGGTAAAGTAGGCAAGCAGAGGGTATTCACTGAGCCCAGTCTGGATCAGGAGCTTGGGCACCTGAGGCAGAGCAGACACCCAGCTAATGTTCTCCCAGGACCTTCAAAGTCTCAGCCTCACAGAAGATGAGTGTAGGTGGGGCTGCCCACGAGGCTCCCAGAGCTGTGGCAAGTCACACTTCCCTGTTTGTGGGGCAGCCCCACTAAGGCTACTCAGAGACATTCCAGTTCCCAGTTCTGTCCACCTAAGGTCCCAGGAGACTGCCTGACTGTGGCATAGTTATAAATTCCATTCAGAAGCACTGAATGTCAAAGCACAGCTGAGGTCAGGGATCTACCATGACTCTATCTGGGACATAGGAGTTTGTAGCCTTGGACATCAAAATGCTATGTCTGGATACCCATGGAATTTTATTCCTAAGAGTTTAGATGCCAGCACTATTTATCTCCCATTGAAATGAAAGGAAATGATAGGTAGATGTCCGGCACCGCAACACAAAGGCTTGAACGCCGGACTTAAGCTTGCAAATGTTTATTCAGTACAGCAGCCAGGATCTAACAAGATCCTCCACCCTTTACATCTTCGCCTCTTCTCCCCCTCCAGCCCGCGCTTCCCTCATATATAGCACTTCGCCCACCAATCACCATCGCTCGCACAGTCAAATCTGATTGGTTACTACATCGGTTGCCAGGCAAAAACAGATTACAGCTAAATTGCTTTTCGCCGCAGGACAACCCGGAAGCAGGAAGCCGGCGCCATCTTTTGGGAGCGGCTCATGCTGAG
>PVJA010001512.1:68532-125241 GCA_004027025.1 Myocastor coypus | reverse complement strand
AGGAAGCAAGGGCATGGCAGCCCTCAGAGTAGCACAAAGGAGAGGGACATTTAAGCATCATGTCCTAAGAAGTGAAGTACTGGGCTAGAGTTCCAAGGGGATCCTGTATCTCAAGAAAGCAGAGACAGAGAGAGAGAGAGAGAGAGAGAGAGAGAGAGAGAGAGAGAGAGAGACAGAGAGAGACAGAGAGAGACAGAGACAGAAACACAGACACAGAGAGAGACCCACAGAGACAGAGAGGCAGGGAGACAGAGACAGGCAGAGAGTCAAAGAGAGAGACAAAGACAGAGAGAAGCAGAGACAGAGAGACACAGAGACAGAAAGAGAGAGAAAGTGAGACTAAGACACAGAAAGATACAGAAAGGCAGACAGAGACAGATCTTATACAATTTTGCTGTTCCATGTTTCTGCTCCTGACTTATTTCACTTAACATGATATGTGTCAGTTGACTGAAATGACAAGATTTCATTCTTTGTGGCACTTAACTATAATGTCACTTAACTATTTCCCTAGCTGTATGTCACACTCCCTTCGTCAATTCATCTGTGGATGGCTCCCTAGGTCGATTCCATATTTAGCCATTGTGAAAGAAAGATATAGACAGGCATACCCATAGATATGCAAGGATTTCTTTAGTTTGCATTTGTTTAACATTTGCTGACGTTCTGTTGGTCAGAGATCTGCAGCAGTTTACTGCAACAGAGCAGAACAATTTATTCTCTGGAAACCACAGTGATAAGTAGACCTATGCTTCAAAGGGTTTAAGTTGGCCAGGAATATAGCTCAGCAACACAGCATCTGCCTGGAAAACACAAGGTCCTGAGTTTGATTCCAGGTTAAAAAAAAAAAAAAGATAGATAGATAGATAGATAGATAGAGAGAGAAAGCTGAGGTTGTTCTTCTAGGCTTGTATCTCCTATGTTGCTCCTTGTCGTCCTGCCTTAACGAGGTCTGCCACTTTCTTGGTTCCTTTCAAGATGTAATTTACATTTGTTTTAATGGCTATATAAACACATTTGTATTTGTTTGGTACGTTGTGATGTTTTGAGATCAAATTTCTGATATACATGAGTGGATGATGCTGTGTTTGTTTCTTTTTAAAATTTATTTATCTGGTACAAGGTCTCATTACACAGCTTGGACTCCTAGTGATCCTCCTGTTTCAGCCTCCCTAGCCCTGGAATTACACCATGCCCAGTTTCAGTAACTGACTCAGCCTGGGGCCTGCAGGATGGCGGATCTAAGCTGGGTCCTTGCACTTGCCAGGCAGCTGTTTAAGCCACTGAGGTGGCTCCCCAACCCCTGTATTTGTTGTTTTGAGCCTGGCTAATTTCACCTAGCATCATGTTCCCCCATTCCATCCAGGTTGATGTAGGCGACTAGGTATGATCATTTTTGGGGCCAACTAGTGTTCCACTGAGGAGTGATGTGTGTGCTGTTTATCAGCAGGCCAACACGTCGCTTGTTTCCATGTCTCAGCCATTGTGAACAGCGCTGCTATAAACGTGTGGGGGCCCGTGTCTCCTTAACCTCTTGATTGCCTTTGGTATACACCTACTACTGGGATGGCTGGGTCATAGGACAGCCTCCATCCTTAGCCCTCTGAGAAACCTCCCTACTGCTTTCCACAGTGGCTGGACGAATGTCCATTCCCATCAGCAGTACATGAGGATGCAGTTGTCTCCATGTCCTCACCGGTCATTGTCATCAGTTGCCTTTTTGGATAATAGCCATTCTCTCTGGAGTGAGGAGCTATGTCTTAGGGTTCTTACTGACATTTCCCCAGGTGACTAGAAATGTTGAACGAAGTCCCCCATATCCCTTTGGCTATTTGCTTATGTTCTTTGGGGAAATAACTACATAAATCTGTTGCATTGGCTTTGTTGATTATTTTGATATTCTTTCTGTATTTCTGTTGGTCATAATAGGCATATCCACTTCTTGAATTTTAGCCTCATATACAGCCTCCATATATATTTTACTTGATATAATTATCTAAAAGTCAGTTAGATCAATATTTTGCATTTTCATCACCGAGACTGTGCAAACACTCCGTTGAAGACATCTGGATGTGCTGCCTATCCCACATACTTTTCCTTTGTTCCAGGGCCTTATCTGGTCTTAGGACTCAGCTGTCATCTGGGGGCCTCCTTGTACTGTGATCTAGACGTTCTTTCTGCCCTTCTGTGTAGGACCTTGTTTTTTTTCATACCCAGATCTTCCTCTTTGTTGGTTTATTTTCTGTTTGCTAGTGCATATCCTTTAGTATTTTTCTGAGCAAGAATCTAGAAGGAAAATATTTTTGAGATCTAGTATGTGTGTGAATGTGTGTAATCATCTGTTCTTTTACATTTCAGAGAGAAAAAAATATAAACATCATAGTTCAACAGAGTTTCAAAACAGGTAAGTAGGATAGCTGCAAGAGTGATATATTGGATATGTTGTCTTTGTAGTAGTTATTCACAGTAGAAGACTGAGGCATGATACCTCGTCTGTATACTATTAGCACAAAACTGTCTTTCTAATGAACACAGAGAAACTAGCTGCAGAGTGGTATTGTGTGTGTGTGTGTGTGTGTGTGTGTGTGTGTGTGTGTGTGTGTGTGCATAGTGAATTGCACTGAGGACCTCACCAGGGAGGTACTGAATGGAACTAAATCCTCCCCCACCCCACCTTTTTTTCCTTTTTATTCTTCCTTCACTTGCCCTTTCGCTCATCAAAGTTTACCTTTCCTTTGAACAGCTTCTTCCTTGTTCTCACTATAGTAATTATTATATTTATTTCTTGACTCAAACAAGATGTAATTCCATGGCAATGTTTTTTCCTTCCACACTGAAGATCTCTCTTCTAGTGACTTCTAGTTCCTAGCTCAAAGCTACACTTTCTTTCTTTCTTTCTTTCTTTCTTTCTTTCTTTCTTTCTTTCTTTCTTTCTTTCTTTCTTTCTTTCTTTCCTTCCTTCTTGCTCTCTTGCTCTCTCTCTCTTTTTCTCTCTCCTTTTTCTTTTTGTAGGACTGGGGTTCAAACTCTTGACCTTGCACGTCCAGGCAGGCACCTATGACACGGAGCAATCTCCCCAGCTCCAGTGCCATTCTGACACCTATTTCATGTGTGACTCAGAATCTGCCATCCACAGATGGCTGTCTGACTCTTGTTATCAGGACTCTAAAACTTCACAGCTACCTGCCTGAATGCTGGGCAATGTTTACCTCTAAGGCTTTGCAATCAATGGACCTTTCTGGAACCTATGAGCCTTAGGTCTACCTAATAAAATCTCTTGAATTCTGTCCTGCATTATTTCTTTCCTCCTGATTTTTCTTTACCTCCTTTGGAGCTTCTTGTAATGTTTTACATGTAATGGAGCTTCATATTATTGCTTTCTTTTCATCTACTGGGCCTTTTCCCCTTTGAAGAACGGAAGTGTGTTAGGTCAGACAGGGAATGAAAAGAGTGGAAAGGACACTCTGATTTTGGGTCAGAAGCCTATTGGACAGGGCGAGGAGAGAGTGGCTAACGTGAAGGTTATTTGTCAGGTCTGTTGAGCATTAAGCTGCCCTGATTTCTGCTGTAAACAGAACAATAATCTCATCGTTCCATATTCAAAAGTTGTATGGTCATATGGAGATTCCTGTAGTAAATCATTTCTTCATGTGTTAAAAAGCTTAGTACATTAAGTCTAAGGTGTTTGATATTCAGAAAGACAGTGATATTCAGCTCAAGAACCTGTGTTATAGAGTAAGGGTATCACTAAGCTTCTCATCTGGAGGGTTAACAACTTAAGTTTGCAGACCAAAAAATTAGAGAAAAAGAAGAACTACAAGGATAGCCCATATTTTGCCCCTAGCTCCTCTAGGTCAGTGAGGACTCAGGACATAAGAGAACCTGTACTGTAACATCCTCTAATTCAGTAGTATCACTAAACTTCTTTTCTGGAGGGCAAACAGCTTAAGTTTGCAGACAAAATTTTAGAGAAAAAGAAGGGCTACAAAGATAGCCAATAGTTTGGCCCTGGGCCCTCTAGGTCAGTGCTGACTCAGGTCATAAGAGAACCTGTACTGTATGGCATATAATTCAGTGGTATCTCAAATTTTCTGTTCAAGCAGATTATGGGGCCACAGAGGAAAGGCACTGATGATGTATAGTGTACCTGAGGAGAGTCACCTAGAGAGAAAACATTTTCTCAGGCTTTCACAGAGAGCAAACTGGTCAAGCAATGACCATGACTCATCCAGACAGCTAACACTGACAACAGTTCTACAAAGCACTGTACATGGTTTGAAGGTAAATCCAGAGAGGATTTGACTGACCTTGGGAGATACAAAAGTTACATGTTCTGTTATACAGGTCATGCTTTAACTTCAGCAGAAAACTTCAGCAGAAAAGTTTAACCATGAGGCATAAACAAGTACAGCCAGATTAATATGCTGAGCTATAAAAGGCTCAAGTCGACAGCATCTGACATTGCCAGTTCTACAGATAAATCACTACTATTATGGAATATTGCTCTATGTATGCAACTACTTTCTCTTAGTTCAATGAGAAGAAATATTGGTACTAATAGTGTTTAGAAAAGTTATCATGTCTGCATCTTTTACTCTGAACAACTACTATGAAGACAACAATATGCATTGTATTACTTATTGTGGCTGTCCTACTAAGGTGTTTTGGAACTGTCTCATTGTTACTTCTTATGAAAAATAATAAAATTACATAAAAAACTTAAAACAGTCACGTGTACTACACCAAGCCACAAAGAACCCTGGAGCAGAGGTGCAAACAGTTGCCGTGGTCTCTGATATTTCCTTAGTGTAAACTTCCTGCACTTCTGCTGGAAGCATCATTGTTTTCCTCTCTCTCTCATTTCCTTTTCCAAACTCTGGCTTTGAGTGTCTGCTTTTAAAGTGCTTTTTTTGGTGCTTGGTTAGAGGCCCTTCTTTGCCTTAGCCCCTCTGGGCCCACATCCTCACAGCCCCAGTGGTTCACACCACCCACATCCAGCACATCGGTTCTCTAGGTAAGAGGAGTCTTCCTTCATAGACCCAGACCCCCTTGTCCTTGAACCTGGTCTAGGATAGGGAATTGGAATTGGATACACAGAACTTGTTACCAGTCTGGAAGGAAATATCTCATCCGGGCCATTCTCCGGGGTAGTGACCATCGTCACCCTCTGCACCAAGGAGCCCTGTAGCCAGACTCTTGGCTTTCCCCCGTGCCCTACAAGATCATTAGCACAAAGCAAACCTTTCAGAAAAGAAGCACAGACCCTCGTAAGGAATAAATGGTCCATGCATTTAGACTGGCAACTCATAGGGGAAGTAATACTCTTCCATATGCCTTCCGCAAGGCCCTAGAAAACTTCATGCTGCTCGCGGCAGGACTCTGGATATTGTATGATTTGTTGCTCAGTGGGAAGACGTTTAAAATTCCTGAAGAAAAGTACTTGGCATCAATCTCAAGGGGATGTGATGCGGTTGGATGCAGACCTGTTTTGCTCAGGGCTCTGGCTCTGCGTGGTGTGTTGTTCGGGGTTGTGTGGCTGCTGTCTAGGTTTCTTACAGCTTGGTAGAAACGAGGTGCACAAGGGTGGCAGGGAGGGGCAACACAGCACTCGGGGTTTGTCCCGTGTGTGGCACTACTTTGCTCTGAGATGTCTCTCAGAGTGCTCTGTGCTGAAAGAGACCAGAGAGCCACAGCAGTCATCTACGTTCTCGAAGCAGCAAGCTACTTGTAGCTCCATGGCATGGGCCTCATTTTCTGTTGTGGGACATGTCCCTTCTCTGCACACCTCTGAGGCTCTAAGAAGATGCTAGAAATGAATGCCCATGTATTGTGTGCATTGCTGGGGACATCCAGGGTGCCCAGGCAGATGGCCAACACTCTTTGGGCAGAGTGTCCAGTGGAAAAATCAGAAAGTCAGAAATGATAGCTGACACATCCTAACCTTCCTGTTCAGGTCCCAGCCAGACCCAAACCCAGCCAGTCTCCCCTGCAGTTTCTAGCCACTGTTCTGCCACTGGACCAGGTTACACATGTGCAGAGCCTGGAAAGACAAAAGAGCAGGCTTTTTGTCATATCTCTTGAAGGTAGCACCAAATGGGTTCTTAGCAATAATCACAGGTATGATGCAATCATTTTGTGTTGCCAAAAGGGCACTGGGCTGGGATTCTGGCCACATGGGCTCTTGTGGTGCCTCAACTAGGCACAAGCTGCTGATCAGGACAGGTCGCTTCTCCTTTGGTTCCAATTTGCTTTGCTCTGGAAGTGAAACAAGTGATATCTTAGGCCTTGTTTAGCTTCCAAAGCCAACAGATTAAGGAACTGGATCTAAGCTTTCTATAGGTCTTGATATGAACTTGTAAATACTATAGGCTG
Organism: Myocastor coypus; assembly: GCA_004027025.1. NCBI lineage: Eukaryota > Metazoa > Chordata > Mammalia > Rodentia > Myocastoridae > Myocastor > Myocastor coypus. Next base: position 118,869 of record PVJA010001512.1, on the reverse strand, counting down.
GCACAGAGCTTTGTCTGTAAAATGAGAGAAAGAAGTGAAGTGGGGATGGCTTATATTCACACCATAGACTCATGGAGGGGCAGGAACAGTGTCACACTTCTGTTGTACAAAGTCAGTAGTTGTTAGAGATAATGATGGTCATTAGCGGCCAGCTATCGGTAGGACCCTCCCTTCAGTGTTCACACAGGGCTGCATGTGGACTCCGAACTTCCCCTCCAGTTGGATTGACCCATCTCTTGAGTGTGACTGAGAACTGTCTTCAAAATGAATTGGAAAATTACTTTCTCATTCCTCTCTGCCAGAAGCAGTCAGCTGAGGTTGGGCATTCAAGGTACATTGGTTGAATAACGTGTGAGCCTGATCTGACTGAGAGAATCATTTTCCCTGGGCAGAGTAACTGACTCTGTCTTCCAACAACGCCTCCATCTCTCTCCCTGTCTCGCTCCAGTGCATTCTTACTCTGGTATCAGAGTTCAAGACAGGCAAAACCACTTGGGTCTCTACCAACACGCCCACGTCGGGTACTTTTGGCCTGTGTGGAAGGCCCCTTCCCTGCATAGGCAATCATTTCACTCAAGGAGGCAACTTTACAAGTCTCAGTTGTATCAATTAGAGCACAGCTATGTGAGAGAGGTTGCCTGCTCTTTCTAAGGTCTCTTACTGGGTGAAATATGGGCTTTCCCACAACTCTTCACCTTCCTCCAGTTCTGTTGTGTTGCTTTTGTAACTTGTGTGTGTTTCTGTCATTGCATGCCGCAGTCGGCAGTTCAGTGAGCTGTCCCTTTGACTGTCCTGTCTTTTTCCCATGGGACTGAGGGCTCTGAAGGAGGGAGGGGGTCTCATTTACATATGTATCTTTGTGCCTGCCCCAGCTCCGTTAGGGTTTATTAAGCTGAGTTAACCCTCCACATCGCCCCTGCGATCATGCCCCAGCCCACGGTGGGGTTTGGGCATTTTCCATACTCACCCTACTTTGCCTATACTTCCCAGTACTTGATATGGCTATGCGAAACACAGAAGCAAACAAAGAGAGCAAGGCCACAGGCACTCTGGCTGTGGGGCTAACCTGCTGCCGTTGTCTTGAGTATGCTTCAGGTGTTTCTCCATGTGAAGATTTTTTTTTTTTAATGTTACATGTTTTTCCTAGCTTGATCTTCATTTCTGAGATTTTAAACAGTCGTTAAAGGACTCTCTTAATTCAGTCAATCATAGTGAGTGTCTATGCACATAATTCTCTTTGTTATTTTCTAAATACGGACTTTTACTGTAAACATTTGAAAAAGTCAAAGTCAATGCCCCTTTTATGTTAGAGGAATCACTTGCGTTCTGTTATTTAACACAACAATGAGGAAAAAGTAGCATGAGGCTGGTGAAATCTGATGTGGCCCACGCTCTCTGTTTCAGTGGCCTGGTGGGAGGGAGGTCGGTGCTGCCTGTGCCGCCTGTATCCTCCTAGAGTGTCTGAGAAGCACATAGATGCCAAGGGATGCTGTACATTTGAGTCTTGAAGGCGAGAAAGAGTTAAGTGACCATCACCAATTATAGCCTGGGAGGGGGTGATTAAGAGCAAAATTGCAGGGAGGTTTTTAATTTAGCTGCCTCCAGGAGCCACCCCCAGTCGCGCCAAGCTCATCAGATCATACACCTGGCTCCCTCCTCTCACCCCGCACTGCCACTCAGCGCCAGTGGGTCAGGAAGGGCACCAAATGGAGTGCGCGGCTCACGCCCTTGCCTGCATGGCTCCTGGAGCCCCCTTATATTTTATTAGAGACAGTGTAAAGCAGCCAGTCAGGTCTCCAGGAAACAAACCCAGCAAATACACAGGGAAAAGTTTCAAGTACCACTTTGTGCCATGCATCCAATTCGTACAATTCCTTTTTTTCGCCAGATGGATAAATATAGCTGGGCAGCATGGGGATGCAGGATCCAGGGCAAGGCTCTGTGTTTCCATGGGAGACACATCTCCCCTGCCATTATTATACATTGCATCTGCAGTTCATTCACCCCGCACCGATTTTTTCTTAATGCTATGAATAACTCTAGATGATAATGCATACTGTTCTGATAATATGTGTGATTGATATGAAAGGTCACTTTGAAGCTGCATGCCAGTGTGTGAACTTGCTTTAAGCCACAGTGACATAGTGTTGCCATTAGCGGAGAGGCAGCCTCTAGTAATGGCTCTAAAGATGCCTCGTACCTATTGTGTGCCTGGCGTAGTGCTCAGTGTTTGATTGCATCATCTCTAATGCTGAAAACCTCAGGACCTGGGTTCTACTATTCCCTAAAACATTCAGCATAGGTACATTTGCCTAGGAACATTCCTATGCATACTGTGTACTACCCCTGATGTTTGTGTAGTAAGAGGGCCACACATCCATTTTATATATTATATATTAATTATATTATATATTATGTTATGTATATATCACTCCAATATAATGAGCTTTATACTAGCATAAACATAGCAGAAATATTTATAATTTAATTTTCATTAACATATTGACTTAAATAGGTTTCTGTTAGTATGAAGTTTTAGAACTTTACACTATATAAAAAATGAGAGGGATGAATGTTAACTGACTTACATTTTTTCATTTAGAAAAAACAAAGTTGAAATGAAGACGTTGAGTACCAATTTTTGTGGTATTCCTGGCACACGCTCTTGAATTGAGTGTGATTCTAGAGTGAGCTATTGCATTCTTCATTAAATCAGGAACAGTGAACTATTTTCCAGTTTCTTATTAGGAACATTTATTTATTTATTTATTTTTAAATCTTTTTAAAAATAATTTTATTTATTTATTTATTTATTTTTATTCTTGTTTCAGAACCTTTGTTTGTTTATTCACTCATTTTCATGGCCTGCTCAGCCCGCCCCGAGGGCAGGGCTGGCTCAGCATGTGGTGCTGGGGATCAAAGCGCAGTCCCTGAAGCCGCCCAAGCTTCTCCAAGCAGGTGCTTTAGACCACTGAGCCATCCCTCCGGGCCCCTAGGAACATTTATTGATGAGAATGGTTTATTCTTTTTGAAATAGAACTCGACTTAATTCAGCATTCTGGTTATGTTGTCCTGTCATAGCACAATGGCCACGTCAGCATAATGATAACCCACAATTTATGGCTTTGAAAACAGCCAACTTGAGGCACCACGTCAGTAAATTAGATTAATCAAAAAAGTGGTTTTCTTCAAGGAATGGTGCATTTCCGGTTTAAATTTTTACTTTCTAACCGCATCTATACCTCATGCTTTTTAGACAACAGTGCCCAAGATTATGGTCACTGAGCTTCAACTAAAGAAAATGCTCACGAAAATTTGCTATCTCATCTAATCTTACTTCATTGCATATATTTTTTTTTCCATTTTTAGAGGCCAAAGATGTTAACTGTCTCTGTTGTGTATACAAACTCATGATGTGCACAGATGCACAAAGTTACTGGGCATTTCAAAAACATGTTCGTGCTCTAAAAACTCAACAATGTCATAACCCAAAGAGCTTTTCTCTTGTTATTTATTTATTTATTTATTATCTCAGAAAGTTCTCTCTAGATTTCATATTTCTGAGTCTATTTTCTTAGGCATAATTTTTCTCATTCCTTGCTGTATGATGTTCCTGTGGCTCAGAGCAGTTTACAATGAAGACATTCTTTGTTTTGTTTTGTTTTTGGTGGGACTGGGGTTCAAACTCATGACCTTGCACTTGCCAGGCAGGCACTTGTGCCACAGAGCTATCTCCCTGGCCTCCTACAATGAAGACATTCTCACATGAGAGAAAGTTAAAATTGAGAAAAATCAATCTGTGTTTAATAATTTTAAAAGAAAGTATTTAGCAAGAATCTGAACAAATACATATACTGTCTTTGACAAATCTGAAAACGTTCATGAGTCATAACTCATTCCTCTGATACCTCCTTCTGTGTAGGCTTGGTAAGAAACATCCCTTAGTGATGTCAATCAGTAGTATACGACACACATATTTATAGGAAAAACATTAAAAGAGACAACAAGAATTCCAGATGAAAAACTGATTTTTCATTTTTCATCTTTTAATAATCACAAGCAAAATATTGGCCAGTGTTTAAACTTATTACACATGCTAGTTACAATCAGTCAGCATTTTCAAAGGTTCATAAATAGCAATGTAGTATAAACCATAAAGAACAAAAAATGGCTTCAAGTTTTAATACAGTTAATTCTTCTTTAAATAATGAATGAATACATTTTAAGGCTAGTGGCCCTTAAATAAATATGAATCATTTTGCATATAAATAATTTGGGAAGGAGCGGAGAATATATATATATATATATATATATATATATATATGTTATGTATGTGTATATATATGTTATATATATTTGATATTATATTATACTGATGCCTTAAATAGTTTTAAAATATTGAGTTTTCATCTCATTTTCTGTTGGAACACGGCTGAAGTAAATATTTTTCAGTTTTATGCATAAGAAGCATCATTAATGAAAAAGTTATACTAGTATTTATCAAGTTTTCAATTGCAATGACTATTGTAATGTTTGCATAAACACCAACATTTTATTTTCATAACTTATGTTTAAAGAAGAATAAAAATTATTTTGCTTTTGTCTATTATTGCCACTTTTCAAACACTTTTCTAATAAATATTAACCTAAATATAATACTTATTCAAACTTAATTTTAATAAATGTATTTTGTTTAAATTGTGAATCTAATTCAATAAGTCAGAATATTGCATTGCATGTTTTGTAAATCTAAATTCTTTTCAGCTAAATATCTAACAAAATTAATATAGTGAAACCAATCAAATAGATATTTAATATTTGTTTTGATAGTATTCAAACAAACTAATTGGGAATTGATAAAAATACTACTTGTTTATTTTAATAGAGAACTTTGTTTTGCTTTTAAAGTATTGAAAAATATATTTCAATATTTATAGAACATTAAGTTTACATATACCTGAATGTTTTACTGATTGTGAACCATAAGAAAAATAAATCTACTATGTGAACTTCACAATTTTTACATGGTCTAGCAAAGTTGGATGTCTTAAAATGGGCATATGTTTTTTTCACTCTTTATAATTTACAAAAAAAGCTTCATTCATTAATCATAATTCCGTGTTATAAAACACAACTATGGTATATATTCAAAAGCAACATGAATAGGAAAATGGCTTATACTATATTAGAAAGATAACTGGTAATATTTTAGAAATGATTTTCTTCAATGTATAAAGTAGGACAGTTTTTCAAAAGGCAATAAACAGGAAAAGAAGAGTAAGTAATAACTTATTAGTTTAAATTTTATTTTGTAGTTTATAATTTAAAGTGTGTTCTATTTTAGAAAACTGTACTGAAATTTTACCATTTCATATTCGACAATTAATGATAGATAACAAAATCTAGCACAGCAATTCAAAGATACCTACATCTATTGCATTAAAGACTCACTACTAACATATAGAATAACTTTAATTTATTTTTATATCCTTTTTATGTGCTGAGCTTATATTCATAGCCTGTTTCATTTATACACACTACCTACTAGTTGTAATTAAAAGAAAGCTGTAAAGACATTCAGAAAAATAACTGTATTAAAATTCTAAGTCAATATTTAATATTATGGCTAATAAATTATCCAGAAAAAATTGGTATCTTAATTTTGTTTATTCTTACAGAAAAAATAGTGTAGCAGAGTTCTTTCCTAGGGGGGGAAAACACTGAATGGAATGAAAAGTGCATTTTTCTGTTTCTCATTCATTTGTGTCAACATTGGCACATGTGTCTTCTGTTTGACTATTTATTTTCATTAATGAAAGTATTTCATGAAATCTGCAACCTTTAGTTTAGTTTATTTCTTATTGCTTTTAAATACTTATTTGAGCATTCCTAGGTAAATAAAGCAAGAGATTTCAAAAACAGACACCAAATATTCACTAAAGTATAACAAGTTCCTCTTCTTTAATTGGCAGAATTTTAAAGTATATGTTAATTGTTTTAAAATAGTCTCTTAAAAGGTAAAATCTAAGACAAAATTACGCGTTTGTCATTCTCTCGTCCTTGTACTTCACTGCAATTTTTTCTCACATAAAACCCAGTGTCCCTCCCCAAAACACTTTTAACATATTAGTATTTATATTCCTTTTGATTATCAAAGCAGAAAATAGTATAATAGGCCAGTGATTAGTTTTGTAAAGACTATTTTGAGTTTAACATTTAAATATGTCGTCAGATGAATATTAAGACAATATTCCAGAATGTCTTCATGATTTCCAGATAATGTGAACACTACAAAAAACATAAAAATCATTTACACCCTAACACAATTTTTCTTACATCTGTGTCTATCTCGTGTCTCTAAACTTCAGTTTAAGTTGCTCACAGGGCAATTTTTTCACTAATTAGTATAATTAATTATTCAATAATTGAAATGCAAGTTAACAAACCTTCCATATATAAAAGTTAAAAATTCCTTCATTCAAACTGTGAAGCCTAAGCCTATAAAACTCTTCAAAGAACCCCAAGATATCAAGCAATCTTTTATTTAGCTAAACCTACCCCCCACCTTCCCTCTTATTCATAGTTAAATACTCAGTATGCTCAGAGCTCGGAAAACCGCTAGAAGCCCTTAATGGCTCACTGATTTTAACTAAAGAGCTAGGTGCGTATCCCTTATAAATGAATTGAAAACAATTTTTGTTTTAGCAGTAATAGTTTTCCTCAAATGAAAACAAGCTTCTTAGTCTAGGAGAATAGTCTGAAGTAGGGCACTTGTTAGCATATCTTTTATTTTAAACTCAAGGACAAACATTCTAAAACAATATCTATTACAGGGGGACAATAGTGCAGTTTTTTTTTTCCATTTTCTAATATTCCAGCAATGAATTTTCTTTGAGCAAAGGGTGACATAACTAAAATACAAAGCAGAATACTTGGGAAGAACAGCAGGAACACATAAAATCAATTTAAGACAAACAATATTTAATCTTGTCATAGTTTAAAGCTAATGGAGTGACTGTGGGATAGCCTTTCATTTTTCATGAGGTCCACATTCTCAGAGCAGGTTCTATGCTATTGAAAGTGTATTTCTGATTAAGAGTAATGAGGTGCTGATCTGAATTTTGATCTGGCCAATACAGAAGTAACATGTTGTAAAGACGTCTGTATATTTTAGGGAGCTCAGTAGCAAGGATGGCACTCCACTGCACGATAAGCTTTCTCAAAATTAAAAGATAGCCAAATCAGGTATTGCCCCAACTTTCTGTGTCTTAAGCGACTGCATAATTTCTTTTAGAAGCTTCAAATGCTTACAGTTATACCTTTTTCCCTGAGTAATTCTGAATTGCATGCATTTTGGTTCGGTAATTTTTCTCCAATCCTTTGAACACCAACAACAATTTGAAAACTAGTAATGACATAAATTATGATCTTGCTAAAAACAGAGAGAAGAGCACTTTCTTTTTTTAGCTAAAAGAGGAAGATCAGTAGAATTAACTAAGATATGATAAAAATTCTATTTTTTATGTTAGTGTTCTCTTTTTTTCCTTTGTCTCTGTAGAATACAAAAAAATCTTTAATTTTGGAATCCCTGAAGCAGTCACAAAACAGAGGCACAAGTCATTTGTGAAACATTGATCTTCAGATCATATTTACAAAAACAAATCTTTTTACTGTGTGAATATGAGAGGTTGTAAAATGAAAACCTTTCAACAAGTGTCACTATTCTTTAAAGTATTTTCATGTTTACTATGTAAGATTGTTTTAATATTTCAATTGTGAAAAACAACTTTTATTTGTGTAAAATGGTAACACCATTTTCTTTTAAACCGAAGCATTTTTTTTGAAAGCACTACTATTGACTGAAGTGATTAAAATAATGCTTCCCCTATCTTTTCTATCTTCTTTGCCCCCACAATTCTGCTATTTTAGCTTTTTTTTTTTTTTAATTTGGAAGCTTTATTATAAGTGGCCCCTTATCATTTAAGTACATTGTTTTGAGGTATCGTGAAGTCCAGCCCCGACAGTAATGGTACCTCAGGAGGACAGTAGCAGTTTCTTTTCATAACTTGCTCAGTGAAAACAGGTAAGGACATGAACAAGTGGACCATGACCCTGCGAGGTCAGCAGCTTTTGCATTTGACATCCATCAGATAGGAACAATCAAGAGATGTTCTTATCAATTACAGGAGATTACTGTTAGCCCTGGAAAGCTGGAATGGGGAGAAACGCTTCCCTTTGCTTTTTTCCATAAAGGATGGCGTCTGTATCTGCTAGAAGGTGTTGAGAAAAGAACTGGTAAATGCTTTGAGGGCAAAAAAGTGAAACATCCTAAGAAAAATGCAGCTGATGTTATTAAAAAAAAGCTTTCTTTAACTTCGAAGGATCTAGTTAGACAGAAAAGTGTTATACAACATGAGAACATTAAATACCAGTACCAGAGATTAAGAATCTCAGCTGTTCTAGTTACCTGATTAAATATCAACAGTTGAAACATTAAAGAATACATTAAGTCAAATAGAATTTATTTTTATATTATTAATATGAAGCTAACTATTATTCCCTAACCTTGTTACAGAAGTTAGTAAGACAAGTGACAGTTTTCTTCAGGTAGAAAAACAGTTCTTATCAGAAGGAGAGTCTTCTGTTAATAAAAAAGAGAAAATTGTGTAGTCTGTTTTTCTCTCTCATTTACATGATTTCTTTTAAATAAAATCATTTACTCAGTGACAGTAAATGCAACCAGCAGATGTTTGGTTATTTGCTGAGGCAAGACAGTAGATTAACTGATGGAAGTATCAATTGCAGTTGTTAAAATAGATGCTATTTAGGAGAACTGTGGGATTCAGAAATAATTATTCATATAATTAGAAATTGGAAATGAGTCAACAGGAATTGTTTTGGCATAAAGAGAGACATTTGAAATGACTTTAAGTATGGTTCTACTAGAGTATATGCAGGGCATTTAACAAAAAACATTAAACTTGCCATTGTATTTCTAAGATCATGCTTCAACCTTTGAGACAGACTAAATCTAGTGCAAAGAAAATCCTGATAAATTACATCTTGGCAATAGTTTGCTTAAACATATCCAAGGCTGGATATACTTCAAAATCTATTTTTTCTCAATTACTATATTTCATATTTATTGGGTCAAACTGTTGTTTTTTACTTGGCTATTAAACAGGACTGAAATATACAGAATGCATTTAACATTTGCTTATTGTAGGAAATTGTCATTCTCCCTCTTGTCTTTACAACTATAGCATTAAAGAACATATCAGAATAAGTAGTCATATGCAAAAGGAACTTAGAATAAATTATTACACAACATATGAATAAGATTTCCTCTGTGAACATATTGTGTCAAAATTAGCCTCACTGCAGAATGGATATTTGGATTCAGCCCATCTGAAGGACTTGAAAACTACTTAGAATGTACAAACTCTGCATTAAAAAAAAAAGCTGTCACCAACCCCTGAAAATTAGAACAGTTTTGATAATCAAGGATTTCATCTCCACATTAAATCAAGGCCAAATTAAGAAGGCTATGATCCTAAGGCATGCAGGAACATTTGTTAAACAAAGTCAAAATTAATGACAAACAAAATCAAGTTTTCTTTGTGGCTGATTTTCAGGCAGCTGCATCCAAATATAAAAGAGCCATCAAAGAAAGATATCCATTAATTATTAACTCCGAACAACTTCAGAAAGCAGAGCCCTTAAACCTCCATTGACATCTTTCTGCCAGCCTCCTAATCTCCGCAAGTTGTGGGTAAGAGTTGCATTACACACAGCATGTCATCAATCTCGCCTTTAACAACTGCAGCTGCTGAGCGCTGCACCGCAGCCTGCAAGACCACACGAGAGGAGCGATAATTTCTGCAGAGACATCCTCAAGGAACATTTACAGTCTCACATTTGGAATAATCTCTTGGGTTACTGTCCCACTCTCAAGTGCAGAATAGGGTGTCAATAGTATAAGGGCAGCACACAACATGGAAAAGAATTTATGTTGTTCTTATGGTTGAAGTACAGAACAACTGTCATAATTTAAATGCTGTGCCACTGTATAGATTAACCCAGTTAAATCTATAGCATGTTCTGGGCCTTTTCATTACAACATGCAAGGAAAAGTTCTAGCACAAGTGACTGTGATAAAACGTGTGCGTGTATCACGTTGGTAAGTAAGCTAGAGAAATAACTTAGCTGACTTTGAATTATTGGCAGTATCTTCACTGGAGTTAGACCTTTTTCCATGTTAGCACACTTCTAACTCACTGTACTGCAAATATTAAGAGCAATTCCATTTTGATGAAAACATCCTTCAAAAGTATATGTCAGTATTTACAATTGTAAGTTCAGGTTTACAGAATTCTGAGGCCAGAGTACAGAGAAATAAGACTTTCTTTTGGTCACAAATTTGTTTTGCAATTTGGTGTCATCACAGTAGACTATTAACCTACAGTACAAGAAATAAAATATTCATGAAGAGTGTCTCCAATATTAATGTTAATCTAGTGGGAATGATAATTTTTCTAAAATGTCTTAAAATGGTTGGCAAAATGAATATCCCTCTATCATGTAAACTTCTGATTTTTGAGATTACTTTCTGCAGATGTATTACTGTAGAAAAAGAACAGCTGTAATGTGACAGGGACACTATTATTTGCAGACCCTGTTGGTTGCTCCTCTCCATTTCTATCTCCATTTCTCTTTTTCTCATCTCTGTCTTTAAAAAATCTTATCACAGTACAAAGAAGGAATATTCAACTAAACTAAGTGTGTAGCCATCACCTTTCCACATGGAAAATACCAGCACATTAGAATAACCATATAGCAGCAGTCCACAGCAGTGAAAACAAATAACAGATATTTATTAGAAGATCAAATTGATTTATCGTAAACTTCCTAACCTGTGAGTTACAATCCATCTGACCACCTGCAATTCTTCAGTCCATCTCTTTATATCACCGAGTGAGAATGATTTGAAATTAAAACGTTAACTTTTCAAATCAATCTAAAAAGAACAGGCTGAGGAAAAGTGTATATGTGTGTGATGATTCACATTTAAAGGTTTTATCTCTTTACTCTATTTGATTAAAGGCCTTGTATGGAGTTAAGCAGTAAATCCTGCAGAATAATTAGTGGCTGCTAGTTTCTTCCCTCCCCCATCCCCCTCCCCCATTTAAATGAATGCTTAAATGGGGGAAAATGGAAGTCAGTCAGAAACTGGTTCGTACCAATCATAATAATTATAATCTATTAGAATTAAGCCATAATCATTAGAATTTCTTCTTTTCTCCTACCTTTGATGGCCTGTTTCATCTGTTTCATTAAAGCTGTGATTTTTACAGATGCTCTTGATGTTCCTATGTTTTCATCAGAGTCTAAGGCAGCCTGAAGGGAAAAAATAGCTCACTGCCTATGGAAATATATGTTAAAACATTAGTCACTTGCAGCAAGCAACTTTTGCAATATGTGTGTCTGGGTGTCTATAGTTGTCTTTATTTAGGCCTGTTCAGCATTTTGTTGTGTCCTCCTCTTGCTCGGCAGCTGGACCCTGACCTTCAAGTTCTTTTTTTTTTTAAGAAAAAGAAAAAAAAAAAAAAAAAAAAGAATTCTTTTCAGATTCCAAGTTCCCCCCTTCTTACCCTCCCACTGACACCATCCTATTCAGCACGGGAGATAACTTTATTCATCTACACATCATTGTATCAAATTCAATAGGCAAACTGCTTCCACATGCCTCACAGCTAGGCAGGACAGTTACGTCTTCATCCCCCCAGCCTCCCAACAGCCCCCGCAGCAATGAGATTTTACTACCATCTTTTCAGGCATGAAATGAGCACGGTTACAAAAAATAATTTCAAACAAGTGTTTCTCTACTCTGTTGGGTCACTGTAGATGTATTTTCCTGCAGACTCCTCAATTAGATGGAATATATTACCACCAGGCTGAGCTGCTCAGAACCCTCTGTTGTAGGTAGTGCATGCGAGAAAGGAGGAAGGGGATCTGTTTATTCATTAAGTTCCATAAACTGCTGTCATAGATTTTGATGAAAAATGTGCTTGCGTTGAAAGTGTTCATGTTAGTATGAAATTAAGAGGCTCAGACCATCTAAAGTGACACCATAATACAGATCACACTCATAAAAAAAAAAAAAAAAAAAATGGAATGTAGAAATTCTCTTCTGCAAGGGACCAAAAACAAATCTCTTCTCAGAAAACAAAATATTGTGATGTCTGATTTGGATTGATTTGGAAAAAGTGGAATTAATTTTTTGTTGTTGTTTCTTTTTTGTCTCTTTCCTAGATTCTACAACACTTAGATTCCACTTTTGGGAGTTTGGAATTCTTAAAGAGAAAAATAGAACTTGCTTAATGTCATGAACATCAAATAAGTGTTTGATGTGGGATGCCCTTGCTACAAAACCAGCCTACTGTCTTCAGCCAGGAGGACTGGGTATCAGATTAGTTTACAGAGTGGGAACGGATCTTCCTATGTGGATTCCCAATGAGGTAGAGAGCAGTCTTTAACAAGGAAAAAGTTTTATTCTTTCAGACCTGGATTTCTATTTGAAACCTTCACAAAAATTCCTTCTAAAATCAAAAGATCTTTTAGGACTTCGATGTCTAAAAGAAAAAAAAAAATAGAAAAAGAAAAAGAAAAATCTGGGTTAAAACAGTTTTAACTTAATCACACCCCCCATCCATCCTTGGGAAGCTCCCCTCCCCCATATCAGAATGCAAAGCTTGAAAAGAAAGTCGAATGATTACAATTAAATAGAACATCTGAAGTCTTTAAATCAGCTAGCCATTATAAAACATTCTAGATCCTGAAGATAGAAAAGATCTTTTTAAAAGCAGACTTACATCACTGACTAGGTGTTTCCTACTCTAGCTTCTATATGTTTACGTAGCTGGCATTACAGACATTGGGAAGGATTTGAGAATTTCAAAAGGGAGAAGTTTATACATCAGTGCTGCAAGTTGCAAAACACTGTTGATATTCAAATGTTTATTGTGCAAAATCTGGGATAAGCTTCGGCCTGAGGGCCCCTCTAAGTGCCTACAACTCTTGCTAATTCCTCTCAGTATTGAGACCCGCACAAAGGCCTTAATCCAATTCCACTTTTTTTTTTTTTTTTCCAGAAAGCCTATGCTATTTTCTCTCACATAAACTAACAACACTACCCCATCACGCTGCAGAGCTGGTCAAAAAGAAAGCGCCCTCTGTTTATACTTCACCAACACTTTGTGTGTCTTGGGCAAGCATGGCATGGAAGTTTAAGTGGTTCCCCAGGCCTCAGCTCATCTTCAAGGGGTGGGGGGACCCTTCATGCATGAAGGTGTTAATTTTTAAGGAAGAAAAATATACTGCGGGGTTTCAGCTTCTCCTCATCTCTTATCTGCAAGCAGAAATTGATAGACTAAACTGCATTCTTGCACGTCTGATGTAACCGATAGAAGTCAGGTTTTCTTTAGTAAGGTGCACATTGGATAAACTGGGATTATTTTTTTCCTTTGGAGACTTTTAATTGTTCTCTTTCTCTCTCCTCCCTGTTTCCCCTAAGTACCTTCCCTTGATTTTTATTATTCCCTGCAGGAATTTCTTGAGGTCACATAAATAATACTCCTTATTTCCTTGCAATTACCAGTCTCCTCTGTTAAACAAGAAGTTGATTCACCCCAAGATCTAGGCATATTTTTTGCACCTGTAATTTTGGGGAGAATTTTGGATTTCAGGTGGGCATATTGCTCAAAAATAATAACCCCTGTGTTTGGCAGGGGAAATCAGGCATTTGCCTCTGATTGTGAACATACAAGTAACCAATTACACTAGTAATTAAGTAACTATGGATACAATTAGAAATGACCAAAATTTTGCCCTGGAAGTGAATTATAGGGGTGGGAATAGACAAGCAGAGTGTGGATCAGTGTGAGTCAGTTCCAGAGTTGTACTTTGGCAACTGGTATCACCCAAAATCAAATTACCTAGAATTCTGTGTCTTAACTAGAGAGAAAGATGTCTTATTTCTACTGATTTCTATTGCAAATGTCCAATGGAAGCATATATTGGCTACTTTTGACTATTTCCATATTTCCATAAAACCAACGAGAAGGAATTCTGGTGGACAGCTTTGAAGTTCCTGTGTCTGAAATCGAGGCAGTCAGTGTTTCTGTCTTTGTCCTGAGAGAGATTATTCTGTGTTCAATAAGCATCTACAATAGAAAGCAAGATGCATTAGATACAGGATGTATTACTTCTGAAAAACCTAATCTTTGCAGCAAGAAAAAGTTGTACATATGATAAGATTAACCTATTGATAGCAATATTCAACAATTTTTCTAATGCCAGTAGTTCAAAATGGTGTTCCTCCTGAGCTGGATTGCAGTAGCAGGAATCTGTTGTCTACAAGATCCCCCAAATTAAATCTTAAATAGTTAGACGAAGAGGTTCTGTAATGAGCCTGTGTCAGAATAAACACAAAGGATCAAGTCAATCTGAGACCTAAATTAATCACACGTTAAAGCCTGGAATAAATCTTCTCTCTTCTGAGATCATATATATATTTGAGTGTAAGCACTATGGTATACTTTCCTCTTTTAAGATTCTTTCATGTTTTTTTTTAATAACTCAAAATTATTTAAGAATACTTTGAGCTAGTGAAAAAAAGTGAATAATTCAGCCAGTGGTGAGCAAGGCAGACATTGCAAAACAGAGCAAAGCCTCCCTCAATTTGGTCTGGTAGCTTCTGGTCAGCTATATGTAACATTATCAAAATTAAATCAGTTACATAATTAGAGTGTTTTCACCCTGGTAGGACTTCTCAGTAGACAGGCTAAAGGTTTGAATGAGCATGGAAATGAATTTCAGTCTTTGCTCAGGAGGTCATTCCAAGAGGTGAATATTCAGCATGAGGGCAACGGACCTGCTCTGTTAGGAAAGGGTGGGTAATGAAATCACAATTTCTCCTAAAAGTAGTAGGAATATAACTTAAACCTCAGAAGCACAAAATAGTGTCCTTTTAGTAGTTATGCTGAAAGAACGAGCTTCCATTTTCTTAAAGTATATGTAGTATGCAGCCTAAGGGTGTGTCGTTGTAAGCATAAAGAAGTGGTATGGACTACAGTTGATTCTGTCTGTGTTCTAGTGGTCAGTTGTTGGGTCCTGTGGCTAGTGAACAACATCATATTTTTGTAATTTACGTGGCTTGGGAATGTGTGAGAGATCCAAAGGAAGTGTTTCTTTTGTAGGAGAAGAAAAAAGAAAGGAAGAAAAGAAAGAAGGGAAGGGAGGAGACAAGAAAAACGTATGAAAAGATAAGCTAGACCCAAGCATTTTATTGTTCAAAATCTTCTGTACTGATCGTTTGGAAGAAAAAATGGTGATTTGGGGTTATGTCATTTGTTAAGGTCATTTCTCCTCGGTGAGGCCCACCAATTCCCTTTTGGGCGTGGAGATCCTATGTTACTTTCATGTGAAATCCAAGTCAGCAAGATAGAAGGAAGATGGAGTTACAGGCAGGGAATCAGGGTTTCTGAATAGGTGTATGGCTTGGTACCCTGAATCTGAAACCTAACTGCTTTCATTCCTGGCAGGTTGTCAAGGGATGTAGGACCCCAGATTGAGCAGGTGCTCCTCTGGAGAACGCATGTGCTAATTGATGAGTGGGCACACTTTGTTCTTACTTTGGCATTCAATAAAAATAAAACGTCAGCCCTAATGGGTGAGAGGACACCACTTGTAAGTAGGGAAAGTTCTTGCCTAAGAGTCAAGGTTTTCATATATGAAGTGGTCTCTCTCTCTCTCTCTGTTTCTCTCTCTCTCTCTCTCTCTCTCTCTCTCTCTCTCTCACACACACACACACACACACACTCATTCATTCATGGTTAAGAAAATAGCATAATTACAAGAATAATTCATTCAAATATAGCATTTGTCTTCCTCAATTTAGTACACAAAAGCTCACATTAAAAAGATAATGATGGCATGTTGGTTGGTCTGAGCTCAGTCCTCAGGGCTTTCCACTATCACTCTTCCACAGATCTAAGCATCCAAATCCCAGAGTTTGTGCTGGGTTAGATTCTGCTCTTCAAAATTCAGGATGATGTCTGCCTCTGGAAGAGAGTTATTTGCCCAAGCTTATGCTGATAGGAAAACAAAACAAAACAAAAAAAATCATTTTCCCAAACTCTGGACTGGAAACCTTGGGTGGCTGGCAAAGCAGCCCAAAGAATGGTGCTCCCTGGTACGCTTTTGGTTTCTTCTACGCTACTCTTTCGCTAAATGAGACACACCAATTCTATTCAAGGTGCAACAACTAGGAAAAGCTCATTTAAACTCCCTCTCAACCGCTTTATCCCACCTTCTAAACTCGAAAAGGGACAGGCAGAAAGGGGCTCACAAAAGCCTCTTCTCCCCACGGCCCTTGTAATAGGCTCATTAAGCACCCGCCTGGGCTTGTTAGAAAATACTTTGGAAGCAGCCCGTAAGTAGCTGTTTGTAACAGATAATATCAAATTGGAGAAACATGTAAAAGCACATACAAAAAGAGTAAAATGAGATGTACTCTAATGATACCAGCCGAGCAAGCAGGGAAATAATTAGTCACTCCGTGTACGTGCTTTAGGATTTGTGGCAGGGCTAATTTCATTTCACTTCCACGTCAACTTTTACCTTTGGTGTTTTGTATATGGGTTAAATAAATAACGTTCTACGGGGAAGTCTGCATCACAGAAAATTAAAAGATGTTGCTGTTTCACTACGGTAGTCATAGTATTTATTAAACATTGTTTAAACACATTTCTTAAGGCATATCATGTGGTGTTTTGATGTTTTCAAATTTTATCGGACATGAATCTGTGGGTCTAATTTTCATGCACATTTTTATTTATAGTAAAGTAATATTGTTTATTTTGGAAATGTTAGCGCTAAACTTCAGCCTCTTGATGTAGAGTTGGTGCTCAGAGTCTGTCATGCTTTCAGTAGGAAATGGGTGGAAGGAACCGCCTGACTGCTGCTCACAGGAGCTGTGTATCCACGCTCAGGGAATTCAGACGTCCATTGATATCTGTGAACTCAACCACAGGTGAGGTGAACAGCATTTTTATATGCTCTGCGTTGGCTTTTGCTCAAGAGAAATCTTCCACTGAGCACAGAATTGCATTCACAGCCTCTCTGTCACTGAAGCAGGTTTTGTTTCTAAAGGTATCAGCTACGAAACATATTTGCATACTTCATCAGAAAGATGATATTAGAAACAAATTTGGAGACGCTGAGTATTTTCCATCAGGCATAATTATGTAGGACCCCATTTATTTCATCAATTTTTCAGGTAGAGAGACAGGCATGTGAACTTGTGCCTTTCCCCCCCACCACCATTCTCAATAATCAGCCTGTTAAAATCAATCTTGTAACGTTTCAGTTTGCTCATTGACTTTTGATTTGGGGTTTCTGGCATTCATTCTAAGATTCAAAAGTTAGAGAGGTGGCAGTCAAGGGTAAAGAGAGACCTAACTTTGGGTGAGGTGTCCCAGATTCTAGGCCTTCTCTGTTGCTGGTCTTACTTGGAATCACAGGTTCTGGCCTAAACTGTGGGGATAATTCATCTATGTTCTCATCTGTCATGTAAGCAGGACGCAACAATAACTCCCCCGTTGAAGCCCAGCCCCAAACTTGATTTTTATCATGTTATTAAGTTAAACTGTATGGATACTTGATCTATCACAGATGTTTTGGCCAAGTAAATGTGCCTCCTCATTGCTCCACTGCGTGGAAGACTACAACGATCCTGTCTGATTGCTCCTTTCACGATGGTTGTAAAGCTGGTTGGATTGGAAAGAAGGCTGATGAGGAAAAGCTAAGAACTAGGTGTGGTCCACGTGTTGTCCTCCCTGCTGCGGCATCAGACACTCACTGCCCTGTGCTTCGCTTGTCTTTTAGGTGTCTCCTCATCCAGCCAGGTGACAATCACATTGAACAGCACCAGCCCACTCCTCATCACAGGCCCTTTTACAATTTAAGAATTTATGCTATGGGCATCTACTGCCAATTTTTTAAAAAAGAAAGAATATAAGGGAGCATTTTAATGATTTGTAGGGACCCGGAGTTATCCCAATTATTTTTTCCAGGGTTTTAACTTTATTAGCAGTTACTAAGCAATGGGACGCAAAATAATCCAAAACATGAAGAGAAGTTGCCTGAAATAGAGAGGTGCAGGTATAGGACACCGAAGAAGCCAGCCTTGTGGGGAAGGACGGGCTTGCCTCGGGACAAAGGCACACGTGGGTGACACCAGAAAGAGTCTGTCCCACCCAGCACAGGGCTGAACCACAGCCACATGGGCATTAATATTGTGAGATCAATTTTTAAAAATTCCTTTAATCATGAAGTTTTCAGATGAAAACAGGCACCTTGCTTCTTCTGCAGGTTTATTTATTTATTTATTTATTTATTATATTTATTTATTTATTTTGTGGGACTGGGGTTTGAACTCATGATGTTGCACTTGCCAGGCAAGCATTTGTACCATGGAGCTATCTCTCCGGCCCCTCTCCTGCAGGTTTAGCAGCTCATTCTATCCAAGAGACTTGAGAGCTTCTATTAAGGTCACTTGAGCCCACATTAGGCTTGGATGGCAACTTCTAGTCAGTATGTTACCAGTCCCCTTCCTTTGCTGGTAATGTGCCATGGGAAGAATAAATTTCTGCCGTGCTGTCTTCTGGCAAAAGAGAAGCACAACATTCAAAATGGGCCACGGGGGTGCCCTGAAAGGCCAGTAGAATGAAGGGAACTTCAACTTTATCCTAATAAACTTTGCAACTGGATCCAGGTGGAAGGGTGCCCTGCAGTGAGGGAGTACATGTGCCAGAAAGAGACCCAACTTCAAGGGACCGTTATGATAACTGCCAGAGCCATTTTTTCTCTCTTACCTATATCCTGGCCTAGTGTCTCACCATAGCCGCCCTATACACAAGAATTTGCTTCTGTCTGGAACTTCGACCCAAGGCTAGGACACTTCATGTGTGCTCTGCTCCTCTCTTGAGCTGTCTCTGGCAACCTTCTTCACAGGGCTACATCTTCTCATTCTCCTGGGGAGTGCTGGGTCAAAACCAAGCCCAGGATCCCTCCAACAGGAAATAGACAGGCACAGCTGCCCAGGGTCAGCCACTCTGCCCTCAGAGTGTTCAGGTGTTAATCTCTTATGGTTAGCAGAGAACTGCAAAATGGCAGGATTGGGTAGAGTAAGAAATCGCCCCTCAAGAGCGTGTTTAGTAATGGTGAAGAGATGAAATGAAATTCCTCAGTTTCATCTCCCAGAAGTTGGAGGGTACCTAGTTTAAGAGACTTACATTTTCTTTTTTAGCTCTTCAAATCTCCAAGAAAGATCACTGAAGTCAATGTCTTCGGATGTCGAAGCGCTGCCCACAGTAGATGTGGTTGGTACTGTGACAGGTACAGATGGCAGCTCTGGCTGTAGGAAGTTGTAGCTATCTGCTGGTCTGGGAGGGGCTTTTCTAAAGGCTTCAGGTTTGGATCAAGGACCAATAATCTGTGCAGAAGAGATATCCTTATCAGAATTAATGTCATCAACAAGGACAGTAGGCCATATCTGAGGTGGATGAATATTTGGAAAGGCCTGATAAGTCTTCTTGGGTAACCCATTGAAATCTGATGGACCCTGTGGCAGTGCACATAAGGGAGTATCTTCAGATTGTGTGGGCATAGCATGGGCACTGGCACTGTTCCATGAGGTTCACCAACAGGTGCTGTGAACCCGTGGCCACTGCCACCTCCTCTTCCAGGCCCACCTTTCTTCATGTCATCTGCCAACCCAGCATCAGTGAGATCTGTTTCTATACCAGGAGGAGCCTCTGGCATGACCACAGAGGCAGGTTCATGGGGTACCTTGTTAATACTTAGCAATTTTAGTCAGGGATCTCCACTAGAATTCTAGGTGGGACTTCCAGGCTCAGTCTGCCCATTTGCCTGTCATTAACAGTTCTAATCTGGTTAGTCCTACATAACTAGCTATATTCTTTGCTGTACTTGGCACAGAGCTGTTCGGCAGGTGTAATTAACTCAACCCCTCCTGACTGGAGACAAGGAGAAGCTGAGATCAGTGCAGACAGAGGTTCTGCCAGACCAGAATCTGGTAGTTCCATAGACTGAATGAGGCCAGCAGGAGGCTACAAGGAAGCTCCTGGATCTTGGTGGTCTCCACACTCTAGGCTTCTGGGACGACGTGCTCCATGGGGATTTCTGTGCCTTTGACTTTCGCAGTAGTCACATAATCAGCAGTCTCTTTCCTTGCTTTCTGAACCAGTTCTTTCTTTTCTTCCAGCACTCTGCGATGCTGTATGACTAATCTCACATTGACTCGAAAATATTCAGCTTCAAATCCAGAATCCATCCTGCTGTGCTCTTCCTAACTGAATTCAATCATGAAAACCCCCAAGATTGATTTCCAAAACACCTCTCAGCATCTAAAATGGTGGTTTCCTTGGCCTCAGCCCCAAATGATCAGAGCTATTATATTCATTTTCTCTTTCCAATGGTCCTATTGATACAGGAAGAATGAACTGATCTGGGGTAGATGAACTCCAACAGGCAACCTCCAAATAATATAGGAAAAACTGATCTTCCAACTTGAAAAGTACCTGGGATGAGTTCCTGTTCTCTAAAATCAAAGAATGAAATTTAAGAACAAATGGAGGTAATGCGTAGAACATATTTATTGAGGGAAAGAAAGTTTCTGTCTGAGAGAGGGATAGGAGAGGGGTCCAGAGTGGGTGTTCCCCAGGGAGCTGTATCTTCCAGGGACTTTTATAGAGGGAAACTGCATGGTGAGGTGGGTCTAAGGTTGCGAAGAAGACATGGGAACTGGCTTAGGTGGGTATGAGGTGGAACAAAACTGTGGTCAACCAATGAGATAACAAGTACCATTGCTCAGGTAAAATTGATTAAAATCAGAATCCAAAGGGAAAGCAAGTCACAAAGCACGCGTGCAAGAATACCACTTATTGGGCTTGGGCTCATGACTCTAGGCTTTCTTTCAAGGTGATTAGTACTTATTTAGCATATTAATCCCTGATGCTCACCCTTAAGGAAGTATGTAGTTGCTTTTGTTTTTATATCTGGCCCAATGCAGAGGATTGTCTGTCTCTAGTTGTGAAGTCATCTTGTCTTCCATGTTGTCCTTGAGGGCCTGGTCCTATCTAACTACCTATAATATTTCTATCTAATTCAGCTTCGTACAACACTCTGAGATCCGAACTCACTATGCTCATCCCCCCCATCTAATACATCAATAAAATGAGGCTGAAGAGTCGTTTGTCTCAGATCACAGAGGCAACAAGTAGCTCAAGAGCTCAGGGCTTCCCTTCCTAGATCTTTCTACTTAAACTTTTAGAAACACCTTCACAGATGTTCTATATGAATATACACATAGGCACATACCTATACAGGCAACAATATGTATGCTCATACACTGTTGCATGACTGTCTTTTTCCACTGAAAAATGCCTCTCTCCTAAATTATGATCCTATGATTTTTGAAATTGCAGAAGATCTTGGGAGTTGTAGATCCTTCTTTTCAGACTCAAAGCTAAGGCATCCTTTTGGCCCACCCAGCCACAGCTAACCCTTCTTGGGAGTATGTCTCTACTTAGTCTACTTCTGTCAAGATTGGAGCAAGTGCTATAATTTTCTTTACCCCCTTTCAGGGCGCAACATTTTTTCTCAATATCTTCTGCACTATATATTTGAACACCAAGAAATTCTGCGGACTACCTGTTTTTGAAGCAACAAATACATTTAGTTTAGTTACAAGAGCAATTATAATTAAAAGCTAACTTTTTAAATTCATTTTATGGTGACTGCTAAAGAGGCTATTTATTTACAGTTACACTGTTCATAACACTAATAAGTAATAAAAATTGATTTTTGTTAACAGATGAACTCAGAAATAAGTGCACTGGATAGCAAAGGGGAAAGAAGAAACAGGTAAATCATTTAACAATCAGGAAATGTCCCCCTGTCCTTTGTTCTTCACAGGTTTTAATTCAGGAGTTGGGTCCACAACTGGAGACTTAGCTCAAGGCTGCCATTTCTCTTCTGTCAACCTCTAAGTTCACAGACTGACTTCATGCTGCTTCTCTGACTGGAAAAGGCCATGGCAGCTCATATACTTTTCATGTAGTATGTCTTTTCGTTTTCTTGCAGCCCCACCTGTCATTATACATAATAGCAGTAAGCCAAGCAACCACCCTTCAGGGATGAGCTCAGACCTTCCTAAGGGTAACTAACCATGAGGTTGGGGCTCAGAGAACAAGTAACAACTGTGGTGAACCTTCCGGGGCTTTCAGTGATAGCTCAGTGCAGCACTCCTGCTGTAGCTTCACCCCTACTGCAGTAGGAGAAAGTTTCCAGAAATTAGCACTAAATCCTTCATACATAGCGTTGATTTGGAATAAATTTGCCTGGCAATGTTTAAGAAGGCAGGACAGAAATTTGGGCATTTAATAAGCCATACAGAGATACATACTTTTCCCTGATGGAAGCTGGGAGCCTCTATATCTTTCCACTGCTTTCTCCTCCATTTAAAGTATTTCTGAAATATGGCTTTCTTGAAAGGGTTGATTCTTTTACCAGGTAGGGTATTTGGAAACTTCTGGAATGAGCAGAGAGGTTTTGGATCTCATATCAAAGGGTTTAAAGTTAATGATTTTAAGTATGGTTGGATTTTATTGCTCCTCTGGTGGGCTAAAAACTTCAGCCATTCTTTGACCTCTGTTCAGTCAATTCAATTCCATCTAATGCTCTGTGACTAATATGGCGGATGTTTAATCTACTTTGCTGCTGAAATTACTTTTAGAGCCACTTTTTTTTTTCCTTGAAAAGCTTCTTCTGGAGAGAAATTGCTTATTGTAAGCTCTAAATATGTTGCATATGACGGAATAGATTTTCAAAAGGTTTTCTTTCAGAGACAATTAGGTCTTATCACTTGCTTTGCTATCACATTACAAATGAGATAGGAAAAGTGATATTGTTCTAGAACGAGAAACAGAATCCAAAAAAAGAATGAACTGAAACCTCTCCAGGCCTGATATTAATGTAAATATCATAACTAATATGTTTTAGCCAAATATTTCCTGCAATATAATTAAATTGGGAGGAGGAAAAAAAACTCCAGGATGTGCTGGGTTATGAGTCTTAAGGAGGCTGCTTTTATCTATTTCCTTGTTAAAAACACAAGTAGATGTTTTTTAAAGGGCTCATTTGAATGTAAATGTGGTCCAGACACCCATGGAGCAGGAGAATGACAGTCTAGCATGTTTGAGCAGGTCTGCACTGGGTACTGACTGAACAGGTTCAAGGCCATCACATTTCCCTTAAGATCAGAAGAACACATACTAATGTTTCCTTTGTCCCTAATTAGTGTTGAGAACCCCTCCCCCAAAGCCTTTAAATCTTTGTGCTTGATATGAATCTCTGAGGGGTTCCTCTGGTGCTGTCCTGCTGGATTTAACTGGGACCGAAGCTGTGTTCCTGTCTGTACCTGAGCCCTAGTGAAGGATGAGGGCCATCATCTCACACAACCAGGCTTTTCAGGAGATAGGCAGAAGGCTTTCTTTCTCAGAAACTGAAAAGACTTCCACATTGTTTTGTGCTATCAACCACAGGAACTACCAAGGTCTGATAAATCCCTCTCTTCCCAGGAGAATTCTGTGTTTATACAGAAATGGTAAAGGATAGTTGGAGATGCTGGTAAAATCTCTGGAGTTCCAGAGATAAGCTCCTAATCTTGGTTTGACTTTCTCAGTGCCTTCATTTCTTTGAAATTCAGTTTTCTTATCCAATGAGAGACCTAGGCTATAAGGATGCTTTCTAACCATGCCTCAACTTTACAGCTGTCACCACTTGAAAGCAAAGAACTTCCTCATGTAGGTTAAATTAAACCCAGTTACTTTCCTCAGACCAGTCTTGCGCTCAAGCTCTTTCTGCAGGACCTTAGCCACACAGGCTCTGATATCTTCCAGCCATGGGCAATGACCCAGAAAAATATTTGCTCTCAAAGGAACCACAGTCAAAACACTCTGCCTCAGTTTCTAGACTTATACAATGAAGATAGCGGTACATACATTTGTCAAGGTGTTATAGTGATGAAATGAACCTTGACAGGTAGGGTCACTATTAATTTCCTTTTGTCCACCTCTACTCTTCAACATTTTGCTCTAGAAATTTTTAGCTCCACAATTTGCTTCCAAATACTGAGGAGGTACTGAGAGAAAGCTGAAGTATTTGTCCTAACTTTTCACACTTTCCCATCAGTATTCTATTCACTAGAATTATGTGGTTCGGTTGCTTTTCTCTTTCATTGCTGAAACAAAATGCCCAGCACACCTGAAATCAAGGAAGGAAAGGTTTACTTAGTTCACAGTTACTGGAGGTTTCAGTCCCTACTTGGCTGACTCCAAGGCAGACTGGCACATGGCAGAGGGCAGCAGCTCATGGCGGCAGAAAACAGCAAAGAGTAAAAGGGAGGAGCAGCTGCCGCAGCCTCTAGCAAACCTCTCTCCCTTCCTTATATTGTATTAAGGCTATTTGCCCCAGGGCGGCATAAGATTCACACCCATAACCCCAGGATTAGATTATGAATTAATCACAACCCCTAAAAGCCTGCCCCAGTGACTACAAGCCTTAGGGGAACAACTAGGCACAAGCCATGACATCATATAGCCTTGTAGTTTTATTTTATTTTATTTTTTTTTAATTTTAAAGAGAAAAAAATAAAAATAACAATAAAATAGGCTAGTGGGAAAGAACTGATATTTAATACACTGCATATTTTTTTTTCATGGTCTTACTCAGAGTCCAAGATATAGGCATGAAATATTGTTCAAACAATATAAGTTCAAACTTCTCTTTTCAATGAATGAGGAGAAAGTAGCTACATAACTACCTTAACTATCTTGTAAATATAAATATTTGTAGTTATATTTTTTTCTTTTTGTTTCCTTTCCTCCATCAGAATTTCTCTTAAATAGTTTCTTTCCAGTTCCCAACATCTATTGTATATTTTGGATCTGACTTATTCTTTCAGTTTCTCACACTAGTGAGACAATATGATGCTTACACATGTGAGTCTGATTTATTTCACTTATGAGTATGTTCTCAGGTTGCGTCTGTACACCCATGGAGATCTTCATTATAGTTTTTCTAACCTAAATCAGAGTATATCTTTTCCTTCTTGGTTTTAGATTTGATAATATAAATTGGCTTAGATTGTTAGCAGGTAGGGAAATGATACTTTTATTCTACAGTGTCCTGAAACATGTTCCGGTTGACAATTCATTGGTCACAACAGGAAGATGAGAGATACCTGGGCAGAGTAGTCTCCTTGTCCGTAGGCATATCAGCAACTATTAAATGGTGGCAGTTTCATGTGAATGTCTGTTACACAATATTAGGGAAGAGTTGACCAACTGAACAAACCTAGGGCAGACACATAATAGTGATGATGAAGAGCTAAATGTTTGCTTAATTATGTTGAAGATCTCTATAATGTAATTTCTGAACTGAAGTACTTTTGTCTCATGTCATATAAACTTTATAAGACATCGTGAGACAAAACCTGTTGAAACCTCCCCGTACCAATGAGAAACTATAGGGGAAACAAAGGTTATATATCTTATCTAAGATACACAGCTAGTTATAAGATACAAGGGGGTTGAACATAAGTGTCATTGTTTTGTTCAAAACATCTGTTGTCATGGCAATTGTTAGTCACATTTCATAATCATCAGTAATGACAACAATAATAGAACAGTTCCAGCAATTGCTATTATTACTTCTTCAGTGCCTATTAGGGCATCATGACTGAGTTAGATACCTTCCATGGTCCTGTAGGCATTTTCCAGGATATTCACAGTGATGTCCACCTACTGGTATTCATGACTTGGATAAAGTCTCCCCTTGAACATGGGCTGGGGACACTGAACTGCTCCTGACAACTCAAACACGGCAAAATGACAGAATGTCACTTAAAACTGACTTACAAAAGACAAGATTTTTGTCTTGCTTTTCTTTCTCTTTTTCTCCCTCTGTTGCCTTTTTTCTTTCTGATAAAATGAATAGCCATGGTATGAGATCCCCTATGCACAGCCTATGAACTCAAGGAGTGCTCCAGCTTACAGCTTATAAGAAACTGAAGCCCTGTCTAATATCTCAGGAGGAATGGAATCTTTTGAACAATCATGGAAAAGAGGTAGAAGTCTATTTTTCCTAGCCAAGCCTTGAGAGGACTCTGTCTTCAGTCAAACTTGATCACTATCTTGTGAGAGACCCAGAGCTAAGTGAGTCAGCTAACTTGCACATACATTCCTTTATCACAGGAACTTCAAAGACATTTTGTGATGTTATGGCATTAAGTTTGTGCATGTGGGGCACAGTTCATTACACAGTGATGTTATATTCTAGTTGTTCTTTACTGTAGTCTTGTATTACATTTTATTTTAATTAATTAATTAATTTATTTATTTTTGCCTTTTTGAGACAGGGTCTTGCTATGCTGTTCAGGCTGGCCTTGAGCTCACTTTTGTAGACCAGGCTGGTCTCGAACTTGCACCGACCCTCCTGCCTCAGCCTCCCAAGTGCTGGGATTACAGACATG
Organism: Myocastor coypus; assembly: GCA_004027025.1. Taxonomy (NCBI): domain Eukaryota; kingdom Metazoa; phylum Chordata; class Mammalia; order Rodentia; family Myocastoridae; genus Myocastor; species Myocastor coypus. The sequence continues at coordinate 92,192 of PVJA010001512.1, read as the reverse complement.
TGCCACCACGGCCAGCTAACTTAGAGATGGAAAAATAGTCTTGAATCCAGATCACATGATATTTGAAATTAATTGCAAACATTTGAAGAGCTATATTTACAAATTCCCTAGAACAAGTCCATGGCAGGATCTAAAGGTTGAGTCTAAGCACAGGTAATCGTCTCAATGAACTTTTCTGCCATAATACGTCTCCCTCCAGTACTTTATGCTCCACTACTCAATGGAAGCAGTTACCATTAGTTATTCTTTCAAAGGAAGGCACAGTAGATACTTTATACAATCTCTCGTGTTGGGTTGGAGCTGTTAGCAGCATTCTTTATAGAAGCAGCTATTTTACAGTAGCACAGAGTTGTTACATCAATATTACAGAAGAATATGGAGAAGAAAGTGAGCTCCAATAGGTTTATGTTCCATGCAAGGCTCTGTAAAATGTCCAGTGAGCTGTGTATTTTGGATAAATTGCTAAATGTTTCTGAGTTTCATTGTCTTTAATCATTCCAACTGGGATAATACCTTCCTCAGAGGACTCCTTTCAGAAACAGGATAATATATAGTACCTGGTGCATGGTGAGGGCCTATTGTATAAGCCAGCTGGTATTGATATGTGTATAAGGGATACTGAGACAATGTATTAGTGACCTGTTCACCTATGACCTACATTACACATATCTCATTTAAAAAATACAATGGATTTTACTACTGTTATTCTGAGAGTATAGCTTTTGGTTTAAGAGTCTGGGCATTGAGTTTTGGATTTTGAGTATTGTAGAGAAAAGTAAGTATTAAGCTTATTGTGATGATGAGACATAGGACTTTTGTTTAGAAGGTTGATCTGCCAATCAGGCCAAGTGTTTCACCAAGCAACTCCCAGGTCTTAGTGCTCACTCACTAAACATACTCTTCATTGTCTTATAACCCAATATACTCAACAGAGAAGAACACATTGTGAGTCTTTAGTTCTGAGTCTCCACCTTGTTCTGTCTACTTGGGTCTTCTATAATGAATGAAAGAGAACACGGAAGGTTCCATAGGAGTATTCCATGAGCCAAGCTTACACAACGCAAATTTCACTCCTGCCATTTCCTCTGATATAAAATTCAGTTACATGACCATCCTGAAACTTCAAAAGGAATCTGGAAATACATAGCGTTGCTTTGTAACCAGGAAGGAGAAGGAAGCCATTTAGTTAGCGCCTATCATTAAATGGCATCCAAGGGTTAGACTGTGATCACATTCACCAAGGACTCTGAGATGCAGCGCCAGGACAATGTAAGGTGTGTTGGAAGCTGAGCAGGACCAGAGGCAGACACCCAGTAGAGAAGGGAATGCTGATGCAGGTTGGCTATCAGGTCTTTTTCATTTTTAAAGTAAACAAGAATCTGGTTACTTACATGAAAAAAATTAACTTTAGAATTTTAAAAATTCCCTTTTAGTTTGAAAATTGATACACAAAATTATGCATTCTTAGGGTGATGTACTTATGTACATTGTATAATGATCAAATCATGACCTACATCCATCAGCTCACACGTTTATCATATGTTTCGGGTGTGGGAGCATTCAAAATCCTCTCTTCTAGATATTTTATTTTTTTCTTCTAGATATTTTAAATACATATTATTTTAATTGTTGCTGTTGCTCAATAAGGCATCAGACTTATCTTCCTATTTGTAATTTTGTAACCATTGTCCAATATTTCCCATTTCCTAATGTCTCTCACCTTCCCAACCTCTGTCAACCATTCTTCACTTTTTTTTTTTTAAATCTATTTAGTACAGGTCTACAGGGTCTTACTACACAGATCAGACTTATAGTGATCCTCCTGTTTTCAGCCTCCCAAGTGTTGGGATTACAGGTGTGTGCCACCATGTCCAGTCTCAGTGTCTATTTTGTTTATTTTATTTTATTTTTGTTTCAGAACTTTTGTTTGTTTGCTTATTTTACTTTTATGGCTGGCTCAACCTGCCCTGAGGGCAGGGCTGGCACAGCATGTGGTGCCAGCGATTGAACCGCGGTCCCTGCAGCCACCTAAGATTTCCTGAGCAGGCAATTTAGACCAGTAGAGAAGGGAATGCTGATGCGGGTTGGCTATCAGGTCTTTTCCATGCCAACTGTAGGAAGTGTATGATGTACGAGGAGAACCACCATGCCAGGTCCTCGGTGTCTATTTTGGAGTGCCCCAGGGTCAGGGCTGGCGCAGCAGGCCAGGGATCAAACCATGATCCCTAAGTCTACCTAAGCAAGTGCTTTCATCCACTGAGCTATCTGGTAGGACCTCAATTCCTTACTTTTATAGGATCAGAATTTTACAGATGAATTAAATCCTTTTACATTTTTTTATTTGGTTCACTTCACTTAAAATAATGTCCTTCAGGTTTGTTTGTATGATCTCATTTCTTTAAAAGGAGAAAACGTACATGGAAAAAAGCATACACTATTGGCCCTGTGTATATGCAGATTTCACACATGAAAATTCAGGCGTCTCTAAGGATCAGAACTATTCAGAAAAGTAAGATGGGGCTGGCCAGATAGCTCTGCAGACTAAAGTGCCTGCTTAGGCAGGTGCAGTGGCCAGGGTTCGATCCCCTGCACGCCATGCCAGCCCTGCTTCTGGGGAGCTGAGAAGGCAACTGAACTTAAATTGGGCATGGTGGTGCGTTCCTGTAATTGCAGCACTTGGGAAGCTAAAAACAGGAGGGTCACTACGAGTCCGATCTGTGCAGTAAGACTCTATAGACCCTGTACTAAAATATGAAAATAAAAAAGCAAGAAAAAAAGAAATGTAAGATGTATCCATTTCATGTGTTCATTTTTTGTCCTTCCCTAAACAGTGCAGGGCCACTATCTAAATAATGTTTACAATGAATTATGTTCTACAGATAATCTACGGTGATGCCTAAAGTTTCAGGAATCATAATGGTGGTGCAGGTAGCAGGTAAAGGAAGTCACCGGAGACAGACATGAAGCAGAGCGCTGTACCAAACCTCTTCTAAGAAAACATTTTAGGAACGATTATATTTCCTTGTACTTTTGGAACAGCTGTAGCCATAAGGCCAGATGTTGCTGCAAGGGAGCTTGGTAATAGAGCTCAAAACAATGGCAGAGTTTGTGTTAATCTGTGAATTGGCTTTTCTATAAAATGCATTGCCTTGAAATTTAGTGGAAATAATAACAGCGATCGTGTTTAGAATGCAGTTATTTGGATCAGCAAGACAGTGTCTCTGGTGGAGTGAGCCTGGCTTTAGCTAGACATTGTCTTGCATCAAACGACAGGATATCTTCATCCACTTTGGTGGTTCTCCTGGTACATCATACACTTCCTACAGTTGGCATCGAAGCTTGGGCTTTGTTCACCCTCCTGAGTTGTCATCCTTCATCAAGTTATCCAAGACTCATTAAACAGTAACACTAGAGTTGCAAGTGCAGTAAAATGGGGCAGGTTTCAAAGTGCAAACATTCACAACCTCTGCTTGAGTCATAGTTGCTAGGGTTTGCTTCCCAAGGATCATTAATCTTAATTCAGAAGGTCAGGAAATACATTTCATCTGTGGAGAGAAAGAGAAGAATTGAGCTTTGCTGCGCAACAGAATAAGAGGAGGATGAATACTGTGACAGGAAAACCAGGAGTCTCGCTTTCATCATGAATATTATCACATTATTTCCACCAACATCCATTGTTCTAGACAGACTGGTTATGACTAATATCCTGCATTCCACTTTTACCTGGGTGTGTTTCAAGACACTTAAAATTCCACACTTTCAAAACATAATTTATAACCCATCGCCCACACATTACATAGCTAAATAAAAATTGCCTTTCCTGTGTTGTGTGGCATACCTTACCCCTTCCAGTTTGTTACTCAATCCAAATAGCTAGAAGTCATTCTTGACAAGTTCTTTTCTCTCACATTCTCATCTTTTAACCATAACCAAGATCTATTGGCTTCATTTCCTGAATGTCTCTGGAATCTGCTCTCAGGTCTTCCTCTCCGTGGCCACCACCCTTGACCACAGGGCTTGGCAACCGTTCTCAATTCTTGCAATTTCTTTTTCATAGAGTGATGAAAACACAAATTTTCTCTTGTCACTCTCCAACTTAAAAAATCTTTCATTATTGTCCTCTTATTCTTGCGATGGAGGTGAGAACTTACCACTCCCTTCAAGATTCTGCACGGCCTTTTCCCTGCCATTGTGTCTTTCGCCCTTTATACTCACCGGCACATCTAGCCTCAGAGGCAAGCAGAATGATATAGCTTCAAAATGAGAAATTAGGATCCAGGGCTTGGCCAGCTGTTCCTTGGATCCATAGCATCATCATTCTTCAAGAATTTAGCAACAAGTTCACTACAGGCTCAGTCTGGAGCTGATGCACGGTTTGAAGACCGATTTGTTAGTGTTTCATATTCCTGTTTTGCCTCTCAACAAAAATGTAAAGGAAGTCTTCTCTGTGGGAAGACACTTCTGGAGTCCTTCTTTGTGACTTTCAGTATTAGGCAAGAGCAATAGCTGGTATTTGTTGAATGTTTATTTTATATACACAGTTTAATTAAGACTGTATAACAGTCCTACGAAATGTAATCATTGTCTTTCCCATCTTGCCCATGACCATGATAAAGATGTTATCATCTCAAGGATACAGGTGATGCTAATCAGACCCAGATTTCAAACACAGAAAATTGTTCATTCCAAGTAAGAGTTTCTATCAGCATGCTTCTCTTCACTTTTGCATGGTTCTAGGGAACTGGTTCAATATAAAAGTGGGGAGCTTTATGACTCTGAACTTAACTGGTGCTATTGAAAGTTTCCACATCTAGATTAGTTCCAAAAGTCTAAATTACATAAATTATACCTGCAAACCTTCTAGTGTTTCATTGATAGTTGCATTCCCCAAGGAAAGATTTCTTTGGCTTATTGTGATTGCTATCATGTCCATGTTAGTGTATATATTTGCATAAGTTTTTTCACTCCTTGTTAAGTACACAAGTAAACTGACGACCAGCTAGTGGCTAACTGGAATAAATGACTAATCATATCAATAAGCCCATGGAAAAACAAAATACATGTAAAAGTTTGAGTTCTAAACAACCACAAAATAGCTTTGACCATATCTATGGGCACAGAAGGTTTATCCAGTTTCCAGTGATAATTCACTAGGTATAAACAACAATTCTTGTTTGTTCTGGGTCTCCTCTTAACTGGAGATTCAAGCAGATCATCTATCTATCATTGTTCTATGCCTTAGCTAGCTCTTGCCATGATAAACTATAACTTCCTGCCACAAAAGGGCACAACGTGTGCTATCACTAGAGTTGAGACCTGCAGTAGTCAGAATGTCTCCTGAACCCCAAGACATTTATACATTTAAAAAATGTGTTTGGTTGTTACAGGGTTTCAATATGCAGCTCACACTTGTAGTGATCCTTCTGCTTTCCACTTCCTCGGTGATGGGATTATAGGCATGTGTCATCATGCCCAGGCTCTGTGGCTAGCTCAGTCTACCCTGGGGGTGGGGCCGCCACAGCATGTGGTGCTGGAGATGGAGCTGCAGTCCCTGTGCTTGCCTAAGCTTGCCTAGTCAGGCTGTTAAGTCCACTGAGCTATCTCGCCGGCATGGAATGTATTCATATCTTATACCACATGGAGCAGGAAATTTTCCAGATGTGATCATGGCTAAAGACTTTCAAGTGGGAAATCACCTTGGGGTGTCTGAAGCCACTCTTTGCATATTGTGAGCACTTAAAAACAGAGAACATTTTCTCCCACTAGAGACAGATATTGCAGAAGGAAAAATCAGAAATATGCCAAGTGGGAGACCATTGCCATGTTGCAGATTGAGAGTTTCATGTCCTGGGGCTAGAAAAATGCTTTTGCCCTTGCTGACTACAGAAGGCGAAATGCGGACATGTATTTCAACCACAAAGAGGTAGATTCTGCCTCCAACATACAAGGCAATAGAAGGTGTTTTTTACAGACTCCTGATATGAGCTCTCCTAATAGATGGCTTGATTTTGACCTCTGATACTCCTGAGGTCAGAGAAACCAGCTGGGGCCATGTGGATCTCATGCTAACAGCAACACATGGTAATAAATGTGTTCTTTAAGGTGATAAACTCATGCTACATGAAATCATCATAAATCCTTCCTGGGGACTCTTTTTCTGGCATGATTGAATAAACGCACAATCCTTTGGGGAAAAGGAATTTTCTGAGCAGAGCCACACAGACAGAGCAAATCTAAAACTGACTTCTAAGGGGACAATTTGGTGAGATCTGTGGCAAGAGACAAAGAAAGCCTGAGGTGAGTCTTCTTCCACTAGAACTTCCTCACAGGACCAACAATGTTCTTCTAGCCTTGCCAAGAACTCAGCAGTCCATCAGGAAGACAGTGAATGTGTGTCACCAGTTGGACAATGTGGAACTGTGTCACCAAGGCAGAAGGTAAGTGCCAGGCCTTGGAAAGCTACAGAGGATAGTGTTCTTAAGGGATAAATGCTGTCTGTACAGATAGATGCCAGGCTCCTTGACTGCCATCTTTGAGATGGCAAGAGAAGTGACAAGCTGGAGTTAAATTTAACTCTGTAGCAGACTCTACCATTTTTCACGGCTTGTTCCTTATGTTGTCAGTTTAGGGGATAATATGACAGATTTTCTACAAACTTTGAATAGCAAAGTTTAAGAAAAGAAGACTACATTAAAAAGATGAAAGCATGAATAGTGATAGTGGCCAACACTGACTGCTGAAGAAGGTTAAGACATCTTTAAACAAAGCTTCAATGAGTTATACATATATACATGGCATTAGGGAAACTCCCACATTCAAGTAAGGACTTCCTGCCTTAAAAGCAGTAGCCTGGAGTATCACCTTTATGAAACACCTAGGTTAAAAGTACCTGGAAGTCTAAAAGTTACTCTTTACAAAGTATCAAATGGAGTCTCCCCATCCTTTTTAAAGTAAGGATAAGTTAGGGATTGCACAGTAGCCATTTTCATTAAATAGCCAGCTTGAAAAAGAAAAAAGGAAAAAAGAAAAAAAAAGAAGCTTTGAAAACTTTCCTCCCAGTACCTATTCATATGCTCTTTGATGTCTTTGGAGTGAAGAGAATACATTAGCGCCTTTTAGTGTGGCAGCCGACTTGCTCAAATGCTCGCAAATGGCAAAGAACTGAGTAGCACATTGACTTCATTTTGAGAATTCTTATATCAAGACTCTCTGTGAAGGGCTAATAAAAGTAGGAACAGTGCCAAAGTTTGAAATAACGCCTTTACTTTTGGGGTGTAACCAATTTCAGTTAAACAAATGGTGTTACTCAACATGTTTTCTCCAGGACAACAACGAATGGTATAACATAGCCCGTGACCAAGGTGGTGGCCATGTGGTGGACACCTGCTGACTCTGCTGGCAACACGCGACAAAAGGTTCAGTCTTGACTCTAAAGTGAAGACTGTCCATCTTCCACGGCCAGTCCCTGTCTTGTCAGTCCATTAGACATCTACCCTGCCATATGCTGTCCTTTGCACAGAAGGCTCATGCTGGCCATAAATTCCCCTGAGATGAGATGTCTCAGCCTCTTGATGGCCAGACAAGCCAGCAAATATACGTGAATATAATGTATGCTCAGGGATTTTTCATAAATCAAGGAAGCACTGACCTTCCTCCTTTCTTTCCCTTTGTCTCAGAGTAAGATGTGAATAGCGTTCATAGAAAAGTTCTAGTTCCTTCTACCTGTATGATACTGGTGTCTGGAAGGAAAGCAGTGAAACAAAACGAAAGGACTGTGCTGGACTTTCAAAGAGGACACAGGTCCCACCATCTAAACTTTGCCCCTTCTGAGTTAGGTGTGAGAGAAAAAAATTCTCAGGTGATCAAATCACTATGACTTGGCATGTCCTGGCTTGTCCAGGCAAACGCTCACCCTTCCCTACGACCTAAGGTCCTTCTGTTGCCTCAGTGACTGCCAGCTGTGGTGCTTTTACCTAGGCCTACATGCACCTGCACCTCATTAATCTGAAAATGATTGCATTGGTCTGTTGTTTCAGGCATCCTGTTAGGTTCAGGGGAGTCATGCTGACTATTTCAGGACTCTCTTCTGTTTTGTGAGCCGTTCTTATAGAGTTGGTCAGCTCTAACCTTTTAAGATAAGCCACTCCCAAAAAACTTTGCCTACTTTCCTAGGAAAATGGTGAGTATTTATGTTGACTTTTTAGACCAATGGGCCTCAAGCCTGTTTGAAGTCAGGCTGCACAGCAGAAGCGAAGGTCAGCAAAGGTTCTCCAGTGAATATAGCTCCTCCCCATCCTCATAGCCCCACCAACCCTGCCCTCCCATCAGATCAGCCAGGCTATTAGGTCCTCGTAGGAGTGAAAACTCTCCTGCACATGGTGAACATGCATGTGATGAATCTGGGTTTAGAGTTACGTTTGAATTCTGCCAGTACCATTCTCCCCATCTTGTCTGTGGAAAAAGTGTCTTCCAAAAACAAGTACAAGTACCTGCCCACATATTAGGCACAGAGAAATGGATCTAGATCCATTCTAGAAAATGGATCCAATGGCAATTAGGAAGGCATGACTCTTCCCAGTATCTCTCCAAATACTAGGCTCAGAGCTACTTTTTCTGATTCCTGAATTCCTGGAGTTACTTTAATGACCCTCATCCTTGGTTTCAGAAGAGACGAGTATATCTTAAGGAAACTTTAGGACTTTAGTTTTTAATCTTTATTGATTAAGCATAAGCAATATTTTTTCTTTTAAAGCCAGAATTTAACCTAAACTAACTCAAAAAATTATGACAGTTAATGATAGCATAAGGGAATACTTTTCAGCCGGGCGTGGTGGCGCATGCCTGTAATCCCAGCACTCGGGAGGCTGAGGCAGGAGGATCGGTGAGAGTTCGAGACCAGCCTGGGCTACAAAACTGAGCTCAAGGCCAGCCTGAACTGTACAGCGAGACCCTGTCTCAAAAAGACAAAAAAAAAAAAAAAAAAAAAAAAAAAGGGAATACTTTTCTAAGTCTTTATATACTTAGCAACATTAGGAAATAGAATGCAGTGTTTAAAATAAGCATACATCCAGAAGTTAGGTATCTAATTTTCAATAGAAGGGTTTCATTAATCGTCTTTTTGAATTCTTGACGGTAAAAAATTAAAAGTATTAGAAAGTAGGGTGCCTACTACTGTCCAAGAATATTCATATGTACTCTTTTATGAGGAGTTTATGTTGCATTTATATCTGGTTGAAGTTATAAAAACTTGACTTATTGGAAGCTCCTGAGAATATACACAGAGAAAGACTGCTTTCCTTGACTTTGCTCCTCTGCAATAGACGTTGAGGAATCTCCTATTCATAGTTTAACACTTTAAAGGCACACACAGCCGTGCGACATTGTACAGATAGGCAATTGGTTCACGCAAAGTTCTTCAGGCAAATGAAAGCTTTTCCTACCAAGCGAGTATAAACAGAGACAAATCAGGAGAGCTACACAGATGTTGTTAGTCTGTCTGTGTACTTAGCTGGATGAAAATTCACTTATCTATTGAAATTTTGTGTGTGCATATTATTTTGAGTAGCATATACTTAATGTATATAAACTATAGATTGATCAATTGACCAATATGTACTACTTATTAGTAACAGCTAATCACTCTTCTGGACTTGTATCTTCAGCTTGTATTTCAGTGAGTTCAGTAGGAATTTATGTCCTTGTAAACCCATTGTAAGATTCAGGGAATCATGACAACAGTGGCAACAACAACAACAACGACAGCAGCAACAAAGAACCAACCAGTAAGGGAGCATCATGAATGCACAGAACATACCACATCAGTGATGTGGGGTGCTCTCTTTCTCACCTCAGTGCTGAAGATGCCTGCAGCTTCTGTTCTGGCTCGTCAGCTGGTTTCTCATATATCTTCTCCTCTTCACTCTCTCCACATTGCTCCATCTTCCCACTAGCATAGCAAGCTTGCCCAGAAAGCTAAGCTCAGGCAGATAGTTCCATGATTAATTACAGGATACTGGACTTCAATCCTGTGTTTGTCTCGGATACAGGCTGCTCTGGTCTGAAACTGTTTCCTGAAGGATCATAGTTTACAGGCTTGGTTATCAGGCTGCAGCACACTGTTGAGAGGTAGCAGAGCCCGTCTGAGGTGGAGTACCATAGGAAGAAGTGACGTCATTGGGGGAGGTGCTCTTGAAAGGTCGGTTGAGATCCCTGCTGGTTCTATCTGTACTTCTTGGGCACCATGAGATAAATGAGCTTCATTTGCCATGTTCCCCTGTCAGAATGTGCTATGCTGCCACACACCCAAAGCCAAAGGACCCAGTGACTTTGGGCTGCAAATGAGAGCCCAGTACATACTTCTTCTCTTTAAGGTGCTTAGCTCAGGTATTTTATCAGGGTAATAGGAAGCTGACTAACACTGATGGCTGGGTTTGGTACAACAGCTAGACATTTGACCAACAGTTGCACTTAAAAGAATAAAGGGGTTTTATAGAATATGAGCTGTCTGGAGGGAGCTTTCAGGTCTACACGAATTTGTAGTGGCTCAGAGATCAGGTGTGAAGTTCCTGAAGAGAATGAACAACCCAAACCTATTTTGGCATCTGTGAGGTCAAGGCCATTTACCCATGGAAGTCACGGAAACACAGCCTGAAGCTCAGCCATTTCAACCGACAGCTTTAGTTCAGCAAAGACAGCAGAGTGAAAATTACTGCATAAAGTTTGTATGTGCGGCAGGTGAGCAGGAAAGAGAAAGGTTCATGTGTCGGAAAAGGCCTCGTCCCTTGCCTCTGATTCCAGACGCACATAGCCACTCTACGGTCACTGCCGACATCTACTCAGGGGAGAAACTTAACCCAGTCTACACTATGGTTTTAAAACAACCTGCTTCTTAGAATGAGGAAGCCTCCCATTCTGAGACTGTAAAATGCTGCCAAAAATAAAACTAATATCAAATCGGCTATTATCTTGGGGATTATAACATGCCAACCAGTGAAGTTTTGTTTATGCAAGTATCTTGCAAACATTAGGTACTGTATGGAAAGCCGAGCTGCTTCAGATACCGTCTGTGAGATTTGTTGTTGCACTGACCTGGAGAGAGGTTTTAATTCTACACAACTGTTACTTGTTTTTAAGAAGAAATTGCACTTAAAATAGGGAGCAAGATAGACCACATCTCATGTGAATACTCTTCCAACCCCTTGGATTTCTGTTGTCTGGTTTTCCTCAGCACATGCAGCAGAGATGGCTGTTTGTCCCATACCCACTCTCTCTTTGACCCTCTGCAATGGGCACACACCAACTGGAATGAAGATTCAGGTCCACCCCTCAGAGAAAAATTTGTATCTTATTTTATTTTTGTATTTAGTACAAGATCTACACGGTCTACAGGGTCTCATTGTATAGATCAGACTCATAGTGATTCTCCTGTCTTCAGTCTCCCGAGCATTGGGATCACAGGCACGCACCACCATGCCCAATCTCAATTTCTGTCTCACTGTGCCCTGGGGGTGGGGCTGGCATGGAACGCTGGGGATCAAACCTCAGTCACTGTGCTCTGCCTAAGCAGCCACTTCAGTCCGTTTAGCTATCTGGCTGGTCCAAAATGCATAGTTTAAAATTCTCAATGATTCACTCAGAGAAGCTGGCTGCATTCACAAGGCTGTGAGTGAATATAAGTGTCTTATAAGTTAACTGATGTTTGCTTTATTAACTGCTATGATTCCACTTAAACCTATATTCTGTTTAGTGATCCCCAGTCTGCTAAGTAGCTTACAACAAAAAGGCAACAAATATTTATGTCCAACAGAGGGATCCGTTAGATTACTTATGGTATATAAATACTATTCACTTTACTGCTGGTATAACCCATGTTACAGGAAAATATTAAATGCCAAATGGAAGTGCTCAGGGAAAGTAAGTTAAAAAAAGGTAAAGAATAGCTGTGTGGCAAGAGCTGTAGAGATGCTACCAGTATCTGGTGAAGTGCAGCACGGCAAAAAAACTGAACAAAAATGTAATCAAATATGTTAATGGAATGATATCTGCTTCATAAATGAGAAACAACTTATTTTTTTGTATTCATTTTTATCTTTTCTTTCTTTCCTTTTTCTTTTTTTTGCTGGCTCAGCCTGCCCTGAGGGTGGGACTGCACTACAACTCTGGTCCCTGACTTGCCTGAGCTTGCCCGAGCTTGCCCAGGCAGGCACTTTAGTCTGCTGAGCTATCTTTCCAGTCCCTGCATGTTCATCTTTTCTCTAATTAAAACTATTATCGGTTAGCCATATGAAAGAGACATTAAAACAATAAAATAATTTATTAATCTATCTCTCGCCATGCCTTCTCTGTTGTGATTTGTTTTAATTTCCCCCCTTTTCTTTTCTCTCTACTTACAACTGCTCCTAAAAGGTAGAAATAGTCACACGAAAACTGCGCTTTTAAAGAAATTTATTGTATTTTATAAAACTTCTTGCAAGATGGGTGCTGAAAATTAAAATTACCACCGAAGATAAAAGCCCCTGACAGGTCTGAATCCTTTGGGAGTTTGTTGACAGTGAGGTCTCAGGCGTCTCGGGTGAACCTGATCCTGACCCTTGCCTAGCGGGTCCCTATCATCTTTGCATAATGCCATTGGATCCCAAGCCACCTTTGATCAATGTTTAATGATCAGAGTTTAGGCGGTAATCAAAGGCATCATGAAACAGCAGATATTTATAGCTTATGGCCAATGGAGGCTCTGCAGAGCAGCCTTTTCCATGGTGTGATACAGTTCAGTTGATGCCATTGGCATTCCACAGCACACAGAAATATATCAAAGAAATTTGCCATGCTTTGAGCATGAAAGCGAGGTAAAACACAGATAATTGAGAAACTAGGAAACTTATCACGAGTGGGATCCACTGGCCGCCGGTCAGTTGGCAGATGCAGTGCCAGCACGTGCTTGGCAGGACGGTGTGTGCATGCAAATGCAGACCGGCCGCACGGGCCACAGCAGGCTGTCCTCCAACTGGAGGATGTCGCTATTCAAGGGGCTGATGAATGAAACCAGAATTGCATCAACTGCAGTGGAAAGGCGGACAGGAGCAGGAGACAGCTGCGCGGGTGACTGTTTTACAAGCACAAGCTATCAATCAGAAGGCGTGAAAGCCCCAAATCCAGGGAAGCCAGGATCCCACCCCCTTGATACCAATCCTAATAGAGTGCCAGTCACCAATGCAAATATGTGGCCAAGTCGTATGATGACAGTGCCGGCCTTGTCATGGAATTAAATCAGTAAAAAGATTGTCCCTTGTCCCATTTACGGAGGGCGCTTACATCCAGCCTCAGAATATTTTCTGTAACAAAGACTGTTGCAGGAGGCCTATATCAGAGCAGTTTACACCTCTTTGGGGGCATTTGTTCAGATGCTAGGTTCAGGTGGTCTTGGTCTTATCTCTTCAGCCACAGAGCTCAGGGACTCCATAGGAAGGTGCTGAAAGTTTAGGACTCAAAGACTCTTTTGAAGGAGGCAGAGAGCAAGGGGTCAAGAATGTGGCTTTTGGAACCAAGCTTCCTGAATTCAAAGGCTCCAGCTATCATCTGGGTTCTCTATGAACTAGATTTTCTCCTCTGTGAAATGGGTTGATAACTAGTCACTAAGCATGCCCAACAGAAATACTGTCAGATGTACATGTGACTTTTTGTACTTAAATTTAAAGAAAAACAAGAAAAATGATATTTAGAAATATTTTATCTACCCTGATATATATCACAAATATTATTTAAATATGTAATCAATATGAAGATAATACTGATGAAATCTGAATCTCCCTCCTCCTCCACCTTCTTCTTCTTCTTCTTCAGCACAATTTACTTATAGAAAGCCTTGGGTGTCTGGTAAATATTCTAAAATGTTCCACAAATTGAATTGATCATATTCACGAAGGTGAGGACTGAGAAGGTGGGGGTTCTTCCACTAGAAAAAGTAACATTCTTACAAAATAAAATAGAATCTTTAAAAAAGGTATTTTGATTTTCTGCTCAAGGAGATGAAAGGACCACAGAGGAAATGGATTGAAGGTATATAGTGTGCCTAAGGAGAGTCACCTAGAGAGAAAACATTCTCTCGGACTTTCACAGAGAGCAAACTGGTCAAGCAATGGCTGTGACTCATCCAGATGGCTGACACTGACAACAGTTCTATGAAGCACTGTACATGGTTCCAAAGTAAATCCTGAGAGGATTTTACTGACCTTGGAAGATACAAAAACTGCATGTTTTGTTATACAGGTCTTGCTTTAACTTGCCCTTAACCACCCAGCAGAAAAGTTTAAACATGATGCATAAAACATAAAGGTAGTTTAGTATGCTGAGCTGTAAAAGGCTCTAATCAACAGCTTCCAACATTGCTGGTTTCACCAGTAACCCACTGCAATTATGGAATATTTGACTATGTATACAACTACCTTTTCTTAGATCAAAAAGAAGAAATCTATTGTATTAATAACCATTAGAAAATTTATCATGTCTACACCATGCACTCTGTATAACTATGATGAGGAGAACAATATGCATTATATCAATTATTGGGAATGTACTACTAACGTGTTTTGAAACTGTCACATTGCAATTTCTTATTAAAAGTAATTTAAAAAAGAAAAAAGGTATTCTGATGTTTTTAATCACTAAAGCACTATTCATCTCAAACAAATGTATGTGGGTGAGATCATGGGCCGGTTATTTTTAGAGTTTTTAAAAATGATGTAATAGACAAATAGGTATATGGTTATACACCTGAGGTATGCAAAGAGCTGGTGTTAGCCATAGACAAATCATTAATCCATACAGAATGTTTAATTCCAGAGATCCAAGTAGAATCACGAGAAACCCAGATCCTTCTCTCCTATTGACTCTGTATTCACTACCATTAATAACATTAATAGCTTTAAAAATAAATACGTCTACCCTAGAATATTAGCAATGATAATCTTGCTATTTTCAAAAGTTGTGAGACCCAGTCACTTTGCACAGTGGGGTGCAGATATTTCAGGGGAAATAATTAAGGTATTAATTATGCATTTGATAGAGCATTGATGATCATTATTACATTGTCATTATTATTGTCATGTTACAGAATATTGCTTTATGCAGATTTTGCTTTATGGAGCCTACATGAAAAAAGAAAATCTGCTGTGATTTTCATGTTTATTAAGCAATGTAAGCTTTCTGAGACATTAATGCATGATACGTCAGATAGAGCATCTCGTGAGACTCGGCAACCGGAAGTACACTCACTTGGCTTCTCTGTGGGCTTAAACTCATTAATTTGAAATGTTGAGTGTGTTACAAATGCCCTTGAACCAGACAGATGCCTAGATGGAAAACAGGTGAAGCATGCATTTGAAACATGTACTTGATTAAGTTAATCATTGATAAGCATTTGTGTAAAGTAGAGAATACTGTTGACTCTGGTTTCCCAAGCTTCCCCAATATTCATTTGTGGGGCTTATTTCTGCTGCCACAGATCTCTCTGTGCTGAAAGATGCTGTGACCAAAGGGGAATGGTAGTTGATGGCATTACAAAAGATATGGGTAAGCTCAACGAGGACAATGCCCTGGTGCTTCGGTCTAGCTCCTCATCTAACAAAAGGCAAGGGCTATTCTGACTTAAGGCAGCAGCAAAGACTGGTTCTCTACCACTGACACAGCTCCTGTCTTGGAAGTAGTGAGGAAGGTGGGATTTTGTTTTCTTTGCTGCATATTCACAGGGCCATTACAAAATGCCTCTTGGATGGGATCCAATAAATATCTTTTGGATAAGTTAATACATGGATAAAGGAGACAGCCTGGGTAGAATTCACCGTTGAGAAAGCACTTGGATGCTGAATTAGAGATGCAGGGTTTACACCTGATACTTTTACTTTCTATGGTTTTATCTATGGCCATTTCCTTTGAGCCTCAGTTTCTTATCTATAAAATGAAAGTTTTAAGTCTTTCCATGTGAGGAAGAGCTCTTTAGAATTTCACCAGCTGTAGCTAATGATTTCATACAAAAGGGAACCCACTGAGTTATATGAATATATGCCATTCAATTATCTAATTTGGGAAGTTCTAGGAGAAGTAAATGAGACAATATAAGCAAGACCTTTGTGCAATTTCTGTCTCAAGGATCAGGTTTAATTGTCAGCTCTTATACTTGAAAGGATTCGTTTTTTTAACATCATATATATATATATATATATATATATATATATATATATATATATATTTGACATAAGATATTCCTATGCAGTTCAAACTTCTTTTGAACTCACTTTGTAGTGAGTTCATCGCTAAGTGTAGCCCACCCTGGCCTTGAACTCACAGTGATCTTCTTATCTCAGCCTACCGAGTGCTGGGATTATTGGAGTGCATCATCAGACCCAGCTTTCTGAATTCCATTTAATCAATATGTTCTAATCATAAATATTCATTTTAATCAAAGAAACCTAAAGATATCATTTCCAACTGAATAACGGGGGAAGACATTATACAGTTAATCACTTTTCAGAATCTTATCAGTAATATTTGATCTTTGACAAATACCTTCCCTATATTTGGTTACAAATTTTTTTTTTTCCTTCACTTAAGTTTTCATTCACTTTTTATTACCATTTTTTTTATACCTCTAACTTCTTTCTTATTATATTTGACTACTGTGGACCTTAATAGAAGTTCATAATGAAAGAAAAATGTAACAAGAAATGAGTTGAAATTCAAAGGAAATTTCACCGATTTTCATGTTGGATATGAGTGTTCTCGAGCAGAGATAGGAACAAATACTTGTGAAAATCTGCACTTAAATTCTGTGCACCATGTTCTTTTTCCTTCCTAATTTTCAGGCCCTGGAAAATTTTCAACAGATCCTAAACTAATGTTACTTAATTTGCAAAGGGACAGAGCATTCTAAAAATAATCAATTCACATGAACAGTGTAGACGGTAGGCATTCATTGAAAACATGGTCCCATGTAAATCAAATCACTGATGTGATTGGCATGTCTAGTGAGTGTCTCTCCATAATGTCTATTTTGCAAACAGGACAGGAGTTTGTGCAGCCAGGGTTACCTCATTCAGTTTCTGCCTCACTTAAGTGGAGCAGAGGATTGGCCTGCATCTGTTTCTCTGCAATCGCTGTGTCTAAAGCCAGGAGTTAGGAGATCTGGGTTCTGATTAACCTATAGAGTGAGTCCAATGTAAATGCTATTAAAAACTCATTGAATGGTATAGGAACTGATTACTTACCCAGGGAGTTCTAAGTAAATCGAAGCAAATTGCCTGAGATTTAATTTAACAAACATTTACTAAGCATCTGTTCTGCTAACAGCCCTGTACTTGGAGCTGTGAAAGATGGCAAGAAGAAGATGCAGGCTGCCCTTCAGAAGCTCATGTTCTGGTTCTGTTGGACAGACCCCAGTAACAGCATGTTTCTGCAGTGGTCATTTCAGAATGTTTTACCCATTGATCAGATCCAGATCAAAATCTGGAGCAACAACTAAGGATTTGTGGTAAATAACCAGGGACCTGCTGACTCACATAGACAGTCATAATAAATACAAGGGACATCTTGGGCATCTATGAGACACAAAGAGCTTCTCAAATCTAACTGGTTGCACCAGTGGAAAGTTTCCAGGAGGTATGAGTCCAAAACAGCACCAGGTCTTGTAACAACCAGGGTTTCCAGATGAAGGAAAAGTGGCTCGAGTAGCAGAACGACCCAAGAATAACCACAGCAATAAAGAACTTGCTCTGTGCTACACACTGGGATATTGTTTAAAGTCTTTTATCTACAAACTTGCCTTATCTCATACCAGCCCTGGGAGTACAAGGAGATGCTTATCTCCATTTTGCAGCTGGAGAAACTGAGATCCACAGAGGTAAAGTAACTTTTCTGTGTTCACCAAGCTAGAAAGGGGAGTTGAGGATGCTGGTGCATTCCTTGTCATATTAGAGCAGTGAGCCTCAGAAAGTAAAGGTAGGGAAATTGAGTGTTTTTGTGCATATATGACCAGGGCCAGATAAGAGCTCTAAGGAGGTGAATGTGTGATAGGGCTTAAAAGGTAAACATAGGTGTGAAAGTATTCTGTAGGAAATGGAAATCATGGATGATAGTATTTATATTTTTTATTTTTTTTCTTGTTTCAGAACTTTTGTTTGTTTGTTTTTATTTATTTTTATGGCCGGCCCAGCCTGCCCTGAGGGCAGGGCTGGCGCAGCATGTGGTGCCAGGGATTGAACCGAGGTCCCTGCAGCCGCCCAAGCTTTCCTAAGCAGGCGCTTTAGACCACTGAGCCATCCTGCCGGGCCCTGGATAATAGTATAAAGATTGTATTTTAGGAAGAAAATACTGTTGCCCAAATATGGACAGTAATGAATACACAAGACACTAGTAGAACAGATATAGGTGAAGAGAGACTTGGGTGTATGGCAATGGGGATAAACATGAGGGCCTAGAAAAGAGACTTTGTGAAGATAGTGTTATATGATCCTAAAAACCTTTGCTTGTTTCGCAAAGATTGTTTCTGTGTATTACCCAGGGCAGGACAAGACCTAAGGTTAGCAAATATGTTCTCATCAGCAGCACCAAGAGGTTGGACAAGGTGCTCGGTCTAAGACTGAGCTTTTGCAGCACAGTCTGAAACAATGTGGGGGACATCTGTGTGAGCAGCTATGTGTGCACCCCTGTGGATGATGTGGCACTCAGCTGTACATTGATTGCTTGGGGGTTTGGCCCTTGCTAGGTATTTCTGTGTTATAGTTAGTGGTTTATGAGATTGAGAGACAGATAACTAAAAAGACACATAGCAAGAATGCAAGCTTCATTCTAGCTGCTTAATATTTTATATTTCATGGCTGTTAAGCTCTTAAGCAATTCCAAGATTCAAAATTTTCCAAATCTTGTGTTTAGATTGGCACCCAAAGCTTGGGATGAGGGTCGGTGTAGAGTGCTTGCCTAGAATGCACAAGGTCTGGATTCAGCTCCTACTACTGTGAAAGTAAACAGCAGCAGTAGCAGCAGCAGCAGTAACAACAACAACACAAACTATGGATTCGTATCTAATCAGTTGTAATCTTAATTGCATTGCCAGTTTATTCAGAATCTACTTTCTAGCATGTAGAGTAGCTTGTTTGATGAGAGAATATTGTTTTGGGGTGATTTTCTTTCTCCAATACCATGGTCATTATACTTAAAAAAAATAAAGCATAAGGATGTGTTTTAATGTCTTCCAAAGCATGTGGAAGTTTTAGGCCCATGCGACATAGTTATAAGCAGGAGTTGTGCTACAATTACCTAAAGTAGGGACTTACTTCTAAGTTGATATTATTCTCACAAGATGTTAGAAGCAGGGGCTATTTGAAGCCATCGATAGAGAGAAATAATAAAGTCTGTGGAAATAGAATGGGCATTATAGA
Source organism: Myocastor coypus (assembly GCA_004027025.1). Classification (NCBI taxonomy): domain Eukaryota; kingdom Metazoa; phylum Chordata; class Mammalia; order Rodentia; family Myocastoridae; genus Myocastor; species Myocastor coypus. The sequence continues at coordinate 72,765 of PVJA010001512.1, read as the reverse complement.
TTCTAGAGCCCCAAACTTGCCTGAATGACGTCCGAAGGCCAACGCTGCTGTCACAGATCTTGAATTATTCAGACCTGTGCTCCAGAGGAACAAGGCTTTAGTATGCTGAAGGTGTTGTGTAAGGCTTCCAAGGTCAGCGCAGATATTAAAAATTGGTACCAAGTCTCTGGATTACTAATCAGACAATGGCAGAAGGATGCTGCGCACTGTGGAATTCCTAATAATTCAAACAGAGTCTGGTCAATAGCGTTTTTAAATACAGAAGCAACACATCCCCATCTAATTAGTGAGACATTTGTACGAAAAATTCTCTAGTGTCCATCTCAAGTTCCTCTAAGCCATGAGGTAGCTGAGCTTTGGAGCATGCAAGAAAAAGCATCCTCAAGGCCAGCCTGATGGCAAAGCAACCCCTACAGTGAAGTTATAATTACAATTTTGTCAAGAGAGTAGTGAAGTCAAAGTTTCACAGGGGGAAAAAAAAACCTATTTACTGGAAAATATTATGCTTTTTATTTGATAGAAAAGTAATTATTGCAAAGGGACTCCTGGAAGATCTTGGAGACAGTCACCCCCTCTTTAATAAGTCCTCGTGGCAGCTAAGTGGGGATCAGGAGTATTCTTTATCAGGTTTGCATTCAAGTAGCACTAAATCTATGCAGGTAGGAATTAAATAGTATCTGAGTTTAATTAAAATTATAAAAAAGGAGAAGAATGGTTGGTAGACTGCTCGGCTGCATTTTAACCAGTAACCTCAGACCCTAATTAGAAATGCTTTTCATATCTTCTCTGTGCAAGGGCTTAATCTGACGTGAGTCTGCGAGCCAGGGCTTGGGGACCAGTGTTAATTCTGCATTCGATCTCAGTTTGTATGGAAGCGGGCGGCGCTGATTGACCGCACCGAAGCACAGATCCCATGACCTCGTGGGGATTTTCATGTGAGGTGTTAATTGAGAGGGTGGGTTAATCTTTGAACATCATTGTCTCCAAGCTCTGGGCAAAGTTTGTGCTTGGCTTCCTTACTCGACAGTACATTTGATCTCTACCTTGGCCCTCCATGACAGTTTCGTAAGCCCCGCCACAAACTCTCTCTTGATAAATTTGTTGGGGGAAGATAAGCTCTTGCCCTCTTGTTTGATTCCACGAGCTTGTTTGTGTGCCCAGCTCAAAAGGGAAAAGAGTGTCTCGCCGAATTATATTCAAGTCCGACTTAGAGACAGATAAATGCACACACAGCGAAGGTCTCAGGCTGGCCTGCTGGCCCCTCTCCCTGCTTCTGCCCCTCCTCTTCCTTGAATGGTTTTATCTTCCAGAGAAGAAAAGAAAAGACTCCTCCACTGGGGCATGAGCGGCATCAACATTAGGCTAAGGCAGGAGGCAGGGCTGAAGGAAAGATTTCCATGGTATTCATTTGAGGGCTGCAGGAAAACGTTCTATTTTTGCTCATGGAAAACCCAGAATAATCAGGAAAAAAAAAAAAAAAAAAAAAGGAGACATTGTAGGGGGTCACGCTTCTGTCACAGTACACACACACACATGCACACACACACACGCACACACGCACGTGCGCGCACACACTGATGTGCTCGTACATGCCAGTATTCTTGTAGCCCTTGCGCAATGTGAAAAGAGACAGGCCATTCCTTTTGCTTTTTAAAAATAAATAATAAATGACTCTTTTCATGTGTTATTGTATAGACCTGTCATTTCCATCACAGGGAGTAAATTCTTACTCGAGGTTGGATTAATGTATACTGGCTGACCTTAAAAATGACTCCCAAGTGAGCAGGATGGTAGTTAAAAGAAGCAGAAGTAATGGTGTTCACATGGGAGACTCAGGGAAATGACAATGATTAGGAGGAAAAAAGGGGATTACAGCAAAAGCACAAACGTTAGCTGTCCTTGACATGCGGAGCATTTCTCTGATTTGTTTCATTACAGCAGCTGTAGATGAGTTTAATTACAATGCCTCAAGACCCTTTTTAGCGCCATTGCTGAAATGTTGGGAGAACTCTGTAGAACGGTGTGAGGGTGATGGGCAGCGGCAGAGCCCCCGCCCACCCAGGGACTCAGAGGAGAGGCGGGGGCTTGTCACACAATGGTCACTGGGACTCGCTGGTGGTAGGCTTCCTCCATTGATTTCTGTGACGTGGCAAGAGGTGTGTGTGTGTGTGCAGACAGAGGCCGGGGCCAAAGGCCAGAGAAGTTGTCACTTTCTTGGTCATCACCAGAATGTGACATAGCTACTGCTCTGGGAAGGATCAGTGGCAGCCCCGACTCCTCCCGCTCTGCGCTCTTTTCTCCAGCCCAGCTCTTAATTATTTTGATTGGTCCAGCTAATGGCTAGGAGACAAAAATGCTGTTATTTGCATTGAGTTCATTGCAAAGAATATTGATAAAGTAATATGCACCCTCATCCTTGTATTAATAAGTTAATGACTTTAACATTTAAGGACATTTCAGAGTCCTGATAATAAAACTAACCTTTGCCCAGGACAGTTACAGGCTTTTGGCACACACTAACTGATTTAATATACTGAAATGTAATCATTTACCTAATAAATACCTCGATACTTAGATTTTTTTTTTTTTTTTTTTACAAATAACATTGTTTTGGTGGCCAGAGAAGCAGAAAAGTCCATCTGATTTGCCAAATATAAAATAATTTGTGTTCTAGTCTGATAAGTGTTTTGTGTTCAGTCATTGTTTTTCACCTTTTAAACCTGTTGGTTCTTCAAACATGTTAGCCTTTTCCCTGATTGGATTCCTGGACTCCAAGTATTGCTGCAAACCAAGTATTTGGATTTAACATGCAGAGATGCATGGTGTTTAGGTCTAGCCATGGTCAAGGTTCAGTGGAGCAGTTACAAGGTGCTCTTATTTCAGTCTCTGGTCAGGTGTTTATCTTAATAAAACACACCCAAACCTGCAGCTTCATTTGCTTTGCCATCAGCTCCCTCACCTCTCAGCCTAGAGTCTCTGTGAGTTAGGACAATGCCAGAAGGAGAGCTGAAATCTTAAAACATTCCCTTCCACTGCTGGCTCCAAGTTCAAGAGGGTGGCGATGTTGGCCCACCATCAAGGACACTGTCACTGCTGCCCCTGCTTAGCTCTGAGCAGATTTCAAATTAAAGTTTTACTTTGGCTTCATGAAGGATAAGGTCCGGGAGTCAGGTAAACAGCCTCAGCCTGCTCAAAGGAGATTAAGAGGTAGGACCAAGAGTAGAGGGGAATTGAGGAGATGACAGAGGCCACTGTGAGTTCAAACAAAATTTGGCCCGCAGAATGCAGGAAAAAAATCCCCTGGTGACAGGTGCCATCTTGTGGGTCATTCTGCCACTCTGCCTCCTGCCACTTTTTATAACAAGAACAGATACAGGAGGGAAGGCTAGATTCTTGGAGGCTTAGAGTTTGGAAAGGTAATTCGAAGAGATGTGAGCATAGTTCGCTCAGGACTTTGCACAGTATGGCAGACATCAATATTTTGCTTCCCAGCTTGGAGTGCTATTAAGAAATTTTAAGTGTTGTGTAGACAAAGGAAGGAGGCTAGATGCCTTGCTAAGAAATTGCACTTTCAAGCACAGGGAATACTTTCTAAACGTCTTCAAATGTTTGCTGTTTGAGAGACATTCGTAAATTAGGCCTGTTCTTAGCCAGAACTCAGAACCCAGAACTCTTCATTAAAATATGTCTTTTCCAAGGACAGGTGTACTGAATATCTGGAAGCACATGGGAGTCTATGCACATATTCTGTTCAGCGAAATTTGTGTGTATGTGTGTGTTTATTTATTTACTTCTTGAAGCAACTGACTTTGAACTGGCTCCTGAGTCATTCACAGAATTTCCAAAGCTAAGACCTCTCACCTGCATCTTTTGAACTGGATAGTATACTAATAAACAGAAACACAGCAAGTAGCTAAATAGATAGCATTAATTATACTGATAGAGGTGATAGTTTTTTTGCTTTCTTTTTTTTTTTTTTTTTAGTTCACGAAGCTCCCATTTGAGTTTTCAGCACCCTGATGGGTGATCACATTCTATACACAGATAGGGAGTGACACATTTTGTTGGAGGGGGGTCAGATGGAGAGAACACTTTTATTTCAGACCTGGTGTCTGGCATAAAATGAAAACTGAGCTTTTTTTTTTTTTTTTTTTTTTTTTTTTTTTTTTTTTTTTTTTTTTTTTTTTTTTTTTTTTTTTTTTTTTTTTTTTTTTTTTTTTTTTTTTTTTTTTT